>VURO01037770.1:0-11623 GCA_015108175.1 Pelvicachromis taeniatus
CAACTGGCTCCTTTCGATGTGGAGGAGTAGCGGCTCTACTCTGAGCTCCTCCCGGATGGCCGAACTTCTCACCCTAACTCTAAGGGAGAGTCCAGCCACCCTTCGGAGGAAGCCCATTTCTGCTGCTTGTATCCGCGATCTCGTTCTTTCGGTCACTACCCACAGCTCGTGACCATAGGTGAGGGTAGGGATGTAGATCGACCGGTAAATCGAGAGCTTCGCTTTTACACTCAGCTCTCTCTTCACCACAACAGACCGATGCAGCGTCCGCATCACTGCAGCCGCAGCACCGATCCGTCTGTCGATCTCCCGCTTCCTTTCTCCCATCACTCGTGAACAAGACCCCGAGATACTTAAACTTCTCCACTTGGGGCAAGGACTCGTCCCTGCCCCAAGTGGAGGAGTTTAAGTCTTTTGAATCAGTGAAGCATAAAAAAGGCTCATAACTCAAAGGATAAACCAATGTTGTGTCAAAAACTTGGCATTTTGTGTGCAGGATATCCTTAACAAATTTGAGGAGACTGGACAAGTGGAGGGCCAAAGAAGAAGCATCAGGCCCAAACAGGCATCTACAGCAGACGAGCGGCATCTGAAAGTCGTGTCTTTAAGAAAAAATACAGCAAAGACCTGACACAGGACCTGAAAGACACATCTGGACTTTCAGCTGATCATCTACTGTTCATTGAACCCTCATCAGAGATAGTCTCAGTGGAAGGGTGGCTGTCAGGAAGCTGTTCTTAAGGAAGGGAAACAGGAAGAACAAGTCTGGTGCTGGAGATCTTGTAAAAATCCATGAATTATGAACACAGAAAAGATCCATCAGGTTTTGATCCACTATGCAAAACCATCTGGAAAACATCTGATTGGCAACAGCTTCCTTTTTCAGCACAACCATGATCCCAAACAGACTACCAATGCAGTAAAATCATACCACAGTGGAGCACCATCAGTCGTGGATCGGCCTCCCCAGAGCCCGGACCTCAACAGTACTGAAGCAGTGTGGGATCATGTTGACAGAGAACAGAACAAAAGGCAGAAACATCCAAAGAAGAGCTTTGCATGTCCTTCAAGACGCCTGGAGAACTATTCCTGAAGACGACTTAAAGACACGACGAGGACGCTGCTCAAGCTGCGTTGAAGAATTAAGGTGGTCGTACCAAATGCTGACCACACATATGTGCCATTATTCCTAATGTTAATGAAATGGAGGGTCGCTCAAGACGTTTTGCGCATATCACAGATAAACACTTTGTATTTACAGTATGAGTGCAGCCATTTGTGCTTAATAATCCTGACATTAATATGTAACTTTAGTATACCGTCCATCTGAAAGAAGCCATTGTATGTCCTGCCCCTGTCTTCTAATTGCCCCTCTTAAAAACAAGGTTCATTGGTAAGGCATTACTAACATAATCAAATAGCACTAGAGCTACTGCACGAGACCTGACCTCAGCTGCTATTGCTGGAGATGTTGGTTTCATAATCTGCTCACTTTTTTGCCCTCATAGTGGACAATTATTGTACCATCCAACCCCTTCTCTGCAGCTGGAGGATTGAGCTCCTTTTTGCTGGACATCATGTTTTCCATTCAGTAAACAACAGCAGGTTTTACAACAAATGTGTCTACACCAGTACTTAGAAATGCAGAGCCAAGGGACAGTACCTGTTGCCAGACCTCCCAAGCAACAGTATCACTTGTAGCCTAATTATACTATCGCCTACAAAATTAGAGCCGTGTTGCTTTCCTGATGTTGCAGTGCCACATGGAGCATCTTTAAATAGCAGTTAGGGCATCCCGGGCTAAAATGGGTTTCAAAACATTTTGTCCATCTCATGGCAAGCGAGTGCGTCCTCTAATAGTCTGCGTTACCCTCTGCACCACAAATCACTGATTACGATGCGTAAACAGGCACCTCTCCGGCGAGCTGTATGACGTCCGTCTGATTGTATTTACTTTAGTGTGTACAGATACATGCATGGTTAATTGACTGCGTGCAGCAGCCAGTATCCCAGCGCGCTGCGAGCTGACGGATGTTTATGAGGGCTTAGATGAGAGCGCGCTATCAGCGTACAGCAGACGGGGGCAGGAAGGAAACGGCCATAATTAGTTTGCTCTGGGAAAACAAAAGACTCATTGACTTTGTAATGCTATCATCAAGCATATCAGAATACAGTAGCGGGATAACATCGCAGCAGAAAAGATCCCACCCAGAGCATGCTAATGTGCAATGTGAAGGCATCAATCCCCCAGTCAGTGCTACGACACCAAGCGTGAGGCAGGTCATCTATAGACCAAGCTGACCACATAGCAGAGACACTGTTACCAGCCTTTTATTGCACTGACTGCCAGGTTGTCTTACATACGGTCAGACTTTGCATATCAGAAAAGCCACACAGTTAAACTCAGCCCACAATCTGGGCTGATCAGCTGATCGCACTGATGGCCCACATTAGCCTCTTGTTCTCACAAATCATTTGTGAACTGCTGACAACTGGTGCAAAACCGCAGCCTGCTTTGAAGACGGCCTCCCTTCGTTCCTGTTGTGTCCGGCTTAATCACTTTCATGTATGTTGTCAATGACGCCTGCTCTGAATTATTGTGCTGCTTCGCCGCCTGCCCCATGCTTTCTGTGTGGAGAGTCGAAAAGGGCCAAGAGGTCCTAGTCATATCTTAAACTACAGAGCTAGCTTATTAGGTTTACGAGGCAGTTACCTTTTCACACGGGGCGAGGTACGTATGGATAGTGTTTTTTTTTCTTAATAAATGAATTCAAAATTTAAAAGCTACATTTTGTATTTACTCAAGTTATCTTTAGTAGTTTTTTAGTAATCTAAGACGTGACAAATGAGCAAAAAATGTATAAAAATCAGAAATGGGGAAAATACTTTTTCACAGCACTGCAACTAAACGAGGCTGCAGATGGAAGTTAGTTAGTAAATGAAGGCTTAAAAACTCCATCCATCCATGTCACGGCGCGGGGTGCGCGCCGTAGTGTTGAGGATGAGGACCCAGAAGCAGACAGAGATGAAGAGTGCAGGTTTTAACAGAAAACAAGCCTTTATTTTGGCCGATACAAACAAACATGAAACTATGAAGGAACTCAAAACACTATGAGAGACTATGAGAGACAAAGACAAACTGAGGTGTGGTTAACAGACATCCTGACAAGAACTCAATGACAAACAGACTTAAATGCACCGGAGATAACAAGGGGGACGGGGAACAGGTGAGAACACAGCAGGGGCAAATCAGGGCTGACGAGACTAAGGAAGCCAAACTAGAGACAGGACCTTCAAAGTAAAACAGGAAACACCAAACACAAACAGAGACACGGGCTTTACATAGGGAACTGACAATGAAGGGACACAAAGGTAGGGATAACAGAACCTAGAAACAGAGGGAGCACAAGGAAACACGAGGGCCAGGGACCTGAAACAAAACATAAAAATAACAACAACCTAAAACGCTGGGTGACTGAGCCAGGACCATGACAATCCATCCATTTTCTTCCGCAAAAACTCAAATTATGTATTTTTCAGTCTGTTTCTATTTGCCTCAAACCCCCAAGATGGCAGCTATCTGGTACTACCGAGTCCACGATTAGCCCCACCATATCCTGGTTAACTGTGTTTACCTCGATTTTGCATGTGCATACTGTGTAAGTCGGAACTAAAAGCTGTTTTAAAGTCATAAATTTGTATCTTTTCTAAAGATGGATGTTAATAGCATTTTCTGACACTGGTGTAGTCATCAGCCTGTATGCTGCACTTTAGTGATTCTTACGCCTACACTGTTTTTCAGCATCATTGCAGCAGTTTCATTATCTCTGTTATACACCGTGTAGATTCAAAGTGAAAAAGCAGCTCGCATGTAACTCTAGTGGAATCAACAACTATCCCGCTTCTATTAGGAGCTAACAGAACTTCCCAGCAGTTGACGTGTTTTTGCTTTTAGCTGGACTTGTAATATCTGAAGACGATTGCTCTGCCTGTATGTGAAGCTCACAGGCTCTGTCCTGGTGATGACTCCTTCCAGCACTGATCTAAAAGGATTTAGAGTCAAACGTTCACATCCAGACACCAAACTGTTGGATTCACATGTGTACAGGAGGTGCTACACTGCTGGCAGAGAAGAAATTACAAGCAAAGCCTTCATAACTACTCCACTCAAATTCCTTCAAATACTGCGGCTCAGCGAAACTGAAAATCCTCAGCAAATCACCATGTGAGAAAGTGAAAGAATAGCTACCTCGTCCGTATATGGCAGCGGCAGCTGGAAGGTCTCGCGTGGTTTTTACCGGCTCAGACGGATAAAGCGCAGGAATCCCAGAGAGGCCCCACCACACGCTGCAGCATCCAGCCAGACTAACACCTGAAGTCCATCCGTCAGTGACTGTTTGTGCAGCTCCGTCTCAAACTCGGTGAAATTATCCAGCCCATTTAGCTGTTTTTGCAATGCCTGAGAAATGAAGCCCGTTTATCTGATCGTTTCTCTTTATCGGCGCATCTTCTGCAACGCATCATCTACACTGGCAAATTCCTTGAAACTGGACAATTTGAAGAGATCCATGCGATGCTGTAGTTGTTATCATATTTTCACCCCACTCAGAATTGACATCATCTTAAAAAGATCAGAACTCATTGCCCAATGTTGTTCTCACGTCCAAGCAAAGAGCAGTCTTTGGCCTGTGCACAAGTTTCTTCAGTCGCCTTGCAGCGACTGGATAGTTACAGAGCACCAGACCGCAAAGAACTCTCCAACACCAAGTTAGAGTCAAAGTGGGTTTAGTCTCTTAAAACAGGGAGCTTATAATCACATCAAGTCACGAGGGGTGTCTGGGAAGCTACTGAACTAGAACAAGGAGTCAACTGAGCCACTGGGGGCCCCTCTGCAATCCCACCCCAGCTAAGAGGTCTTACTGAGGAGCGAATAGAGGTTAAGGTGGGCTGTTAATATACAAAAGTCAAACATCTTAGATGAAACTTGACACCTTCATGGTGCTGCCATTCTCTTTTGCGTCGTACCAACAGAGTGGCGAATGCTGTAATGATTTCAGAAAAGTGTTGCTCAAGGGGGATTTGTATGGAAATGGGGAACCTGAATCATTGTATAACGAGTCAATGCGTAGCAGTCCGAGCAGGAAAGTGATGAGCCGTTTTGTATTTGGTTTGACAAACTTCAAACAGGCTGGAACAAGCATCGTCTGATAAGAGGAAGAGGAAGAGAGGAAGAATAAGGGCAGGATTATACTTGCTTGCAGATGTGCTCACAGACAGCTGCAGCTGAGCAGTTCTCATTACACCACTTTTACATTTTTCACATCCGTCATCCGTCCATGTGGTTGTGACCATGTGGATGTGTCTTTGCAGACCGAACTAGGATAAATACTGCACGTTAGGGATGTGCACAGCTAGTCAGACACACTACTAAATGTTGCTGCTCTTGCTACTCAGCACCAGAAAATAGCAGCGAGTTAAATTACTTATTCATGTTTCTTAATGTACACATGACAGTTTACTGTCGGATCTAAAAAGCTAATTTGTCAAGCATCTGTAGTTGGGCCTGGAGCCCTAACAGTTGGTGCATCTATTCTTTTTCTCCATCGTAAAAAACAAAGTAAAAAGTAAGACAAGTGACGGACCCAGAAACCAGTGCACTTCTTCAGTACTACGATGTAGAAAATTCAGGGTTGTACAGCCGCTCACTCACTTGGTCTCAACCTAAAATATACAAACAGATATTTCGGTCTTTGCGTCTTAAAATAACTACATGGTGGAACGCAAGGAAAGAATGCTAACTGCTAGCACTGCTAACATTAGCCACCGCAAACCAATCTGACGTTCTGTGCACAAGGGCATGCACAGTGCAGCACTGAAAATGCGTTGAAATCATTCTCAATTACACACAGAGTCGTTTTACAGACATTATTTAACCTCATGTATTACACTGTGTTCAGTATGTAGCGCTTCTCATTTTCACTCTCTTAGACTCAGCTAGTCAGCCTTTTTATTTTCCTACTAATTTCATCAACTGGGATCTATTCCACTGCAAATGCATCCTCCAAATAGACTCCGGGAAACAGTCTAAGGTAAGGTTTTTTATCACTTGTGGATACTCTGGAGAAATACTCAACACAGTAGCAGCTAATGGGAAAGTACACAGGTATCTGACATTGCAGTATAATACTGGCACGAGACTAATTTACTCAGCACCTTTTGCGTCCTTTGTTTCACCTTATTCATTTTTCATTACTCTTACTTTTTGACTGTCTTAACTTGAAGCTGCCGTATTTAGTCTGTTTTTTCCCTTTTTGCCTCTCCGATTGGAGGATAATGACTGTGATCTTGGTTCATCTACTTCATCCTAAGTGATGGCAGAAAGCATGCTTTTGCCACTGTGAATAAATCATCTCATTGGCTCCAATAAATCAGCCTGCCATGGGTCCGACCACATTCAGAATTCCTCAAGCACTCGTTCTGCCCACACAAGAGTCACTGCCGCATTGATGGCAGTTTGCCTGAGAAAGTAAATTCTTCACTTTCCAAACGGGGGCCAAATAAGGACTGGAGCTCAAACAGGCCTTTTGGAGGGGTTTATACATCGGCTGGCTTTCTGTTTTACTTGGAGTCCTAATAAATCCGCCGATTCCTGTGATGCTGGAGAGCATGTTCCTGCTTTCCTGGTTTGACATTTTGACATAATGTCAAGTGTGTAATGCGCCATGTTCAACTGGGTGGCACTGTGTTGCTGGCAGCGGCTTGCTGGCAGCACCGAACGCCGTCTGTGGTTAAATAATATCTGAAAGGAGACTTAAATCAAACTGTAGTAAAATAATGGCAAAATAAAGGACTCGCTGCTGCCAAAGGAGAATACTGCATGGGAATAATTTGCCACTAAAATGCTCTCCATCACTTAAAAGAGCCATTGCATCAACGCCATGATTCAATATCCTTTAAAATGGAAAATCCATTCTGTAAACATGGTATTTTGACTGAGCTGTTCGGTGGATATCTAAATTTGGAAAGAGACTTTGTGAAAACCTTCAGTCTGGGGTGAACAGCTTCAGAGGGAATTCAAACAGGATGGAAAAAGGGTGGTGTGTACATGGAAAGTCTAAATAATTGTTTTTGCAAAGTAAAACACGCTATTCGCCAGCTGTTTTGCACTCCATCAATGCCTGATAGCATCACACAAACACGAGCTTCCATGAAAACCATCCTGTGATGGTTGAACAAACGATCAGACCGTGACAGGATGAAAACACGAAATCCACCAAGCGACAACTTTCCTTCTTTTTTTTTCATGGCAAATCCACTGTTTAAATCTCGTGAATAACAAAAGAACTGCATTTTTTTTTTTTTACACGAGAACAAAATCACTACCACATGGCTAACACACCATAAGTAAGCGTAAAACTTGTCCAACGAGCGCAAGTGTTAGTGTCGACCCTAAATGGTTCAGACAAAGTTTACCACAACACCCAGGAGGTTATTTACGAGATCCATCTCACTGGATTGCCTTCAGCGGAGAAGGCACTGCATTATTTCACCTCGAAACCAAGATGCTGATGTTATGTTTGAGGCCTGAGCGGACGAGCGAACAGGCCAAAGACCATGGATCATCATGGAAGCAGCTATTTGATCAACCCACAGTGAGTGGCTTGGCTGCATCGCCCCTTTGTACGGTTACAACCCAATCACTGCGAGCTGCAGACGACAAAATATCCCATTAAACATAGCAGTGATGAATATCAGATGTGCAATTATGGTTCATTTTGGACACAGGTTGAAAACCTCCAACTCTCAAAGCCCGTCTTGGAGTTTTAGGCATAGGGGGTATGATCGCACATCATAAAGGTTAGGTCATTCGATCGCGGCTTCAGTGGTGGGAGATTTTTCACATTTGGCACAGATTTAATAACATGCAATAACACTTCAAAGACTGAGCTTCTGTGGAGGTCGAAAACAATCATGTTTTCATCATTAGTGGATTGCGCCAGTGTTGGCGCATGCAAATGGCCTGTTCCGGACACCGTCCGCCTATCACTTCCTGTTTAATTAAGGGTGGCCGCTGGATGCCGTTTAACCACTAATGGCACAGCAACGCCAAGCCAAAATCAATGATATACATGCAGAAAATGCAATGAAATATAGGCTTACTAGAAGAATTCGTGAACACTCCTTTGCAATACATTAGGCCTCGGTGTATTCGTCCGCCTGCACTCTCCTTACAGAGTAAATCTCAACGTTAGATTGTTTGTGTTTCCTGGTAGTGAAATGTCCTTTTAATCTAAACTTGCTTTTGGGTTTTCCTCTCCAGCCCCTCACTTATTCAGCGAGCATGCCGAGCTGCTGCTATTTCAGCCACGTCCTCTTGTGGGATTACATGTTAAATGCCATCCTCTCTGGTCACTACTGCTTTTATAATACTTCCCAGCACATACTTAAGAGCTGATGCTTCACAGTGGTTCTAACAGGCACACTTACTTACTCGCATCTTTGGTCTAGAAAACAACTGTGAAAAACAATCGCTGTACCTGCACAGAAATTTGAGAGGAATTTGTAGTTGGGAAATAAAGCTCAGTGATATGCATGAAAGTTTCACTTCTTTCCAGACTTTCCAGAAGTTTCAGTCTTATAAATAAAATTTAGGGGGATTAGGGAAAGAAAGGAAGAACATTTTCCTTTGAGACTTATGACCAATTTGAAGTGGCAGTTAACTCTAGATCAAATTGACACATTTCTGTTCTGGACCGTAGTGCTATTTATCCACCTATTCGCTCCATTGTTTTAGCATGAGTGGCCCAGCTTTGGTTACATCAGCTATAGGAATGGCACACGCCTTTTGATGCTATGACCCATTTTTCAAACAGGCCAAAAGGCTCATTTTGAACCAAAGCCAACAGAAGGATGAAAGTGTCAAAATAAAACACC
Organism: Pelvicachromis taeniatus; assembly: GCA_015108175.1. Lineage (NCBI taxonomy): Eukaryota > Metazoa > Chordata > Actinopteri > Cichliformes > Cichlidae > Pelvicachromis > Pelvicachromis taeniatus. The sequence goes on from VURO01037770.1 coordinate 8,935, forward strand.
CAGAAGCACACATATAATTTCCACATATAATTACCTAGTTATGTCACAATTCTTATTGAATAGAGTGTAGCTTGCTAGCTAGTATTTTGGTATTTAATTAAGTGCTTTGAGATCCACAAAGCAAGTGCCTTTAAAGTTTTACTATCTTCAAGAGAAGGCAGATATCTCTGCAGTCAATATCTACCAAAATAACGTAGGTGGACAAAAAATACGCCAGGCGTGATCTGATCTCTGGGTCGAGGTGCAATCACAAGGCAAGAACACAATACATGCAATTCAATTTTATTTATATAGCGCCAAATCACAACATCAGTCGCCTCAAGGCGCTTTACATTGTAAGGTAGACCCTACAATAATACATACAGTGAAAACCCCAACAATCATATGACCCTCTATGAGCAAGCACTTAGGCGACAGTGGGAAGGAAAAACTCCCTTTTAACAGGAAGAAACCTCCGGCAGAACCAGGCTCAGGGAGGGGCGGGGCCATCTGCTGCGACCGGTTGGGGTGAAATAAAATACATGCAATGTGATGTAATGTATTGAAATAGATTTCAATAAGTTCTCTTGGAAAATGAGTTATAGTGTAAAAAGTGTTTAACTTTAACCATTTGTGTCTTTTGTTAGTCTCTTTAAGCCTCAGCAACACCCTGACCACCTGTGTAAAACTGCCATCCTTGTGTTAGCTCAAGGTCACAGGTGAATGACTACCATCACTCTCCATCCTCACTCAACAAATGATAAATAAAGAGAAGAAAACTGAGGGGAAACATGGAAAACGGTGTTACTTTTCTGCAGAGGCTCTACCTAAGAACTGCTGTTTTGCTCTCGCAGTACCTCAGCAGACGCAGGTCATGCTGAGAGAGAAAACACGTGTTTGCCCTCCTGCGTTGCTCCCTGACTTTGCTCCTACAAATCTCTACTTGTCCGGTCATAAAAGGCTCCTGACCCCCCCAAAACAGCAACTTAGAGGAATTCTGCCTGTCCCACTTCCCATGGGACCAACTTTCCCATGAGCGTGTGGGAGAGTAGCCTACGTCCAGAACCTACAGAGAAAGGCAGCTTTAACTGAAATGACATCCAAAAAACATCCCTCTTGCTTGCAGATACATAACCCGGCAACTGCAGCAGCTTGTTTACGAGTTTAAAGAAACCATCCTCATCTCAAGACCTTTTAAGCCACACAAGAACAAATTTTATGGCCCAAAAAACTCGCTAAACACACCATTTATCTCAATCGCAGGCCGAGTACGTTGCAAATGAATCAGCGTGTGCATCTTAAAGTCTGCTCTTACCTGCATTCTGATGCCACTTTTTCTCACGCTCTCTCTTCTCTCCCCCTCTGCCTTGTTTCTACCTCTGCATTCTCCCTGCCCTCAAGTCCGCCCCCCCCCCTCTCTCTAAGTGAGAGAGAGAGAGGGCAACAGAGGGAGTACCAAATACAGACACTGTCCTCCTCCAAACGCGTGCCGGAACTGCTACTGAACTCAGTGCTGTGTATATGAGTGCTCACATGTGGATGTCTGTGCAGCTTGGACTGGACCAGGATACACTCTTCATACTGCTGGCTTTGATTCCTCCTTTCAACTGCCAAGAAATGTTGAAACACGCTATATAAGGCCAAGAGAGTGGCTTGGGGCTCCTTATGATTCCGGTACCCAAAACGAGAGAGCAAAAGACGTCTGGGGGCAGACGGTAACCGTATCCCTCTGTATCCCTCCCTCTGCTCACCCACTCCTCCGGCCTATCTCTCTCTTTTTCCTCCTCCCTCCTTCTCCTCATAGACTCTATGTAGCTGTTGACACATGCTTGACAGTGACTGAGAGGGAGAGTGGGAAGAAGAGAAAGAGAACTTTCCTGTTTTTCCTGCGCTGCAGAAAACTCTCCTCGGTTCGCATTTATCAGTCTTAATTGATATTACTATTGAAACCAATATGTCAATATTGTGTTGCTTACTTTATGAACACAGCTTTGATTTGAACCACTATTTTATCATTGTTTGGTATCTCATTGATGTCATGATCCGGGCTTTTGGGGTTTAATTTGGGTTTATTTATTATTAACCATTTTCTTTATTTTGGGATTTTTGCTTCAGTAGATCGGTTTTAGTTACCGTAATTTCCGGACTATAAGCCGCTACTTTTTGCACGAGCTTTGAACCCTGCGGCTTATTGTCCGGTGCGGCTTTTCTAAGGCTTTTTCGTGATTTTTGTGACATCGTAAGAGGATTTGTTTTGGTTTGTTCCGCCATTTTGCCTGGTGGAAAGGCATGTGATCAGACACGGAAAAGAGTGACATGTTGGTCACATGTCCATCCGCCAACCAAAGTAGTGCCGTACGAATTAGCGCGAAAAAGACACTAGATTAGCAAGCTGGCTCTGGCTGGCCCTGTACCCATATCTGCAGCAGGTCTCCAAGGTGAACAGCCTCTGGCATGTTAGAACAAGGCAGCTAAGGGAAGTCGGCAAGTCAGATCCATTTCGGGATAAGGATTGGCTCTAAGGGCTGGGTCGGTCGGGCGGCGGTGCGCGGCCCACTTTGCGGGGCTCTTCCGAGGCTGGTGGAGCAGTCGCTCCGTTGCCCTTCACCTGCAAGGCGGGCCGTGCACCGCCGCTACTAGCAACTAGCCCGCTAGCGCTACTAGCCCGCTCGCTAGCGCTACTAGCCCGCTGGCTAGCGCACCTGCGGCT
>VURO01037772.1:0-11139 GCA_015108175.1 Pelvicachromis taeniatus
TGGTCACATGTCCGTCCGCCAACCAAAGTAGTGCCGTACGAATTAGCGCGAAAAAGAGACTAGATTAGCAAGCTGGCTCTGGCTGGCCCTGTACCCATATCTGCAGCAGGTCTCCAAGGTGAACAGCCTCTGGCATGTTAGAACAAGGCAGCTAAGGGAAGTCGGCAAGTCAGAGCCATAACTTCAGGATAAGGATTGGCTCTAAGGGCTGGGTCGGTCGGGCGGCGGTGCGCGGCCCACTTTGCGGGGCTCTTCCGAGGCTGGTGGAGCAGTCGCTCCGTTGCCCTCCACCTGCAAGGCGGGCCGTGCACCGCCGCTACTAGCAACTAGCCCGCTACTAGCCGGCCCACTGGCTAGCGCTACTAGCCCGCTGGCTAGCGCTACTAGCCCGCTAGCGCACCTGCGGCTTTAAGTCTGGTGCGGCTAATGTATGAACAAAATATGATTTTTTTCATAATTTCAAGTTGTGCGGCTAATATTCAGGTGCGCTTTGTAGTCCGGAAAATACGGTATCTATAAATTCACTTAAACTAAAGGAAGAAGAACAAGAACCTGCCGAGCTTCCACAACAGTAAACCTCCTGCTGTCCAACATCTATAATACATCTGTATATTATAATCTACAATAACAATAAAAACATACAAATATCTCAAACTTATACTTATGATAGCATTTTGTGTTTAGTGTCCTAATAATAAAACGTCGGTTTCTTGTCTCACCCTTCAAACAAAGTTTCTTTGCGGTGCTTGTGGTGTGTAGAGGGACAGAAACCATCGCACTCACCAGCAAGGATGCTCAGGATTCCTCCGGTGGTGGCGATCTTGGCCTTGGTCTGTTCGGTGGTTGAGCCGATCTTGATGCACTTGAGTCCGAGCAGAGCGACAATCATGGAGGCGAGGCCGAGCAGCAGACAGATGATCATCAGGGCGCGACAGGCCTGGACATGAACTGCAGGGACAGAAAGAAGTAACCAGTGACGTCACATAAAACTAGCATATCCACATAGAAATAGAGTTTCATGGGAAACACACCCAGTAATTTACCAAACAGGTTACCACCGTATCGTTCAGCGAGTGAACACAAAGAAACTGAGTGCCTGATTTTCAGTGACAGGTTTGTACGCTGAGCTCTTTCTGAGAGTTTAACATTCAGTTCATCCCAATCTTATTACCTGTAGCACCAATCTGAGAGGCTAAGTCAGAGAAAACAAGGGCAACCCCAAAACCCCCAAATACCCAAAGTTATGTGGCAGTTCTGATCAATAGATACTCTGATCCAGAGTTGTTGGAATCAATAAATAATTTCTTCTGAAACCTGTTTTTTGTTTTATTTTATATGTGGAAGTAATTTCCATGCGAAACAAAGTCGACCTAAGAGCAGACAAAAAACTTGACGCGGCCGCCTTTCGGTAAAAACCTCAGACCCAGCGACCAGAAGCAAGAAGTTACCCGTGTTATTCCCCAGAAAAGAACCAAAACACTCGAGCCGGTGACAGAAATCCCAGTAAAACTAGTCTTGACTCTTTAGCTTAAACAGAAGGGGAAATAACTACCTGCACAAAGGTGTAAAAATATAACCGCCTGTAACTGTAAAACTCCTTTATATGTTTACATCTTTTCTATCTTTATTAAACTTTTATTAAAAACACACAAAAGCTGAACTGTAAAAGGAAAAGGAGAAACTGGCAGTAACGCTAGGTGTGTTTTACAGCTGGTGCAGTAATTTATTAACCAAATGACCTCTACTAATCATTAGAAAAAACTACCACACCTCTTTATGGGCTTCGGGGAATTTCAGGAGCGGTGGTAGGTAAGCCGGCTGGAGTCATACAGAGTAATAATGATCATGAGATTGGTTTCAATGGCCATTTAAACCTGGGCAGGTATATAAATACATGACAATAAACACCTTTACATGGACAAGCTTTCTAAAGAAGTTCAAAACTCTCAAAAAAGGTAACTTTGAATCTTTTACGTTGGAGGAATTCATGCGAGTCTTAATGGCAGGAGGAAACCTGGAAATCTTTAGATCTTTATTACTATTTAGGAAAAAGTATTGATGCGTTTCAAAAACCCATAAAACCATAAAAAATAAGCCTCCTGCTTTTATAGACAAACCTGCTAAACTGACATTAAAATCCAAGCAAAGCCTGAGGAAACATAAACGGGATGTTTGGGTTGTTTCTTGTTCTTGGAGACGTTTCTTTGTTGTGCGTTTGACAAAGGAAACTAAAAATGGCGCCCAAGAAATATTCTTCTATAACAATTATGACAGGAAAAAAAGTCAGCCTAACACAATCTAATAATAACAATTATTGATTATGTGAAGATTTTTCTGAAGATTTGGCAACTTTTTAACAAACACTTTAATAAGTATCTATTTTCATTTTTATTTTAGGCGGGAAACGTCCAGTTGTAAAATTCGGCAACCTTTGGACGAATTCTGAAACGGTGCCACGCGACATGCTGGCCTAGTTTCTAAAGCACCAAAGTGACAACGTTTCGCAAAGTTTCGCAAAGTTTCACAAAGTTTCACAAAGCTACGTTGGCTTTATAGCTTTATGAGAGGTGGAAACATAGCTGTTTGTTTGGTGGGGCCTACAAGCACATCCTGTTTCCCGGGAGAAACAACTCAAAGGTTTTTCTTCTGTTTGGTCGATTATCTCATGTTCTGCTTTTCATAGACACTAAAAATGCTTCTTTTTTAAAAGCAAAATAGAACGATGTCATAAAATGTCTAAAAAAAAATGATACCATTAAATTTGTTGTCAGGTTTGATTAGAGTATCTGACATCAACTCTCAACTTTAGATAAGTAAGAGGAGGACTTGAGACTCGGGTCTTACCGGGGAGGGCAAGCATCGATTCAAAGTCCCGACATTCGGCGATCCCGGCGCTGTTCTCGGCGCAGGCGTGCCATAAGTTTTCAAACTGCCTCTGAGAAATGATCACGCTGCCGGACACGGTGGAAACCTTCCAGTAGTCGTTAACCAGCGCCGCACCGTTAATCAGCCAGCTGATTAAGCACATCATGAACCCGACCGCTTCCAGTGCCGTCGACATGGTTGCGGGATATTTCTACAAAGATGACTTAAAAAAATAAAATTACAGCAACTCTCCCAAGAAATCCAGCTGCCACGAATAGCCTAACAACAGCAACGTTTCACAAAGTATTAACAGGGAGTAACTCTGTGTCCTCTAAGCTGAAACCTTCAGGTCATCAGAGTGATGGAGGCTCTGGTCTCGCTCTTTCAGTTAGGTCCTGTTAATCTGACATCTGGCGCTCCAGCACAGGGACTTTACTCTAACAGGGGCCATAAACTGCACGGCCACTCCTTGTATTTCCCCCTGACCACACACCAAGTAATGATCATGACTGATAATGGAGTTGAGTCTTCAGCCACACCTGAGTCTCAATGATCCACAGGTTTGTTTCTATCGAGGGGGTTTGTGGGGCAGAGGATACCGGGTCCTTCTGATACTCCGAGGGTCCTGGATCTGTCGATTATTTTCATTTTCTTTAAAACGACACTGTGGACGTTGCTGGGACATTAGACAGCTGACAATGTTGCAGTTTATTTTATTAGTAGATTACATGTAGGTCATTCTGGTTCTTTATAAGCTAGCCGATAGCACATTAGCATATTTTAGAAAATAAAAAATGAGTTTATAAAGTGCTGCATGTTACAGCAAAGTATCTTCAAATACAGCAGTGATCGATCACTTTTTACTTTGACTGCTGATCTGGAGGTCAGTTTGTGTTTTAATGAGGTGCTTAGGTTAAAGTTACAGATAACACAAGTTTTACAACATAAAATATATCAGTAAATAAACAAGTTGTGAATTTTGAAGCTATCACAGAGGAGACATTTGTGCTAATGCTAAATGACAGGAAACATTCTAACATTCATCATCGTCATGCTGAAAAGCTCCGCAGCAGATGGAGCCACGGGCTACATGTTACCAACCTGACATTAGGTTTGTGATTTCTGGCACAGACAGTTTTCTCCGTAGATCTTCAAAAATCCAAATAAAACCAAAGTGCTAGCCTCGGGCTTGGCCAACAGAAATATTCCAGTGCTGGTTGGTTCAACAGGGCGCGCTTACACACTGAACACGTTTCTGGAACATAAATGTGGTGAAAAAGAGAAATAATTAGAATCTATACGGCCAATTATTTCAACATTTCAATCCTAAAATTGTTCATAAAAAAGGCCTCTCAGAGTTACCGACTTTTATTACAAAGCAGCATAATTTTCATTATGCAACCCAGCGATACTGATACTGACATTTTATGGTAGACGGTGTTTATTGCATACAAGACATAATTGTTATGAATTTATTTATAATTATATCCAACAGGATAAATGGTTGCTACACAAACCTTACATGCACCAATTTCAAAATGTTTTTCATATTTACATTTATTTTTATTTATTTAAATTATTGATTTAAAACACAGAATTATTTCTTCACCTGTTTCCAGCCTCGACTAACAGATTCAGTGTTCATATCATCAGTTATCTCAGATTTAAAAAATGCAGTTAGGGAAACTTCACAGAAGTGAAATAAGGCAGAAAGTGAGGCTGAGTGAGGCGTCTCACTTTAAACAATCTGTGCTGGAGGGAAGTGAAACTCTGGCACTTCATCTCTTCTTAAAATACTCCACCACATTGAGCCCTAAACTGGAGTACGTCTCTGGTTTATGGGCGATGGAGGAACGGTGACAAATGTCCAAATAAAGCAGTCCCGCTTGCACTGCTGAGTCAGCTAAACAACAGAAGTGTCCCAGTGTGGCTGCCATGCCGACTAATGACATAACCTTTACTCAAACCGTCTTCAGCCAAACGGCGTAACCACCAGAAATATTATTCTGTTCATTTCTTTAACATTTAATTAGCCAATTTTTCTGATTGCACATAACTACATGAGAAAGGAATAAAAACATATTTGGTGTAATTAAGTTTGAGAGGTTTGTGTGTGAGTCATGTATGCTGACTTCAGGCTGCACACGGTAGGTTAGCAGGTTGTGTGAGATGTTCTGTGTTTTATAGCTTTATGATTGACGACAGTTAATATTTGATCACGATGAGAGTCCAAAGTCTGACTTTGTATAGTCTTTTGTTTTCTCTCTCTGGTGACACAGTCTGGCAAAAACAAACAGGAAAGAGGCTAACATGGTCCACGACATGCGACATACGGGAAAACACAGGCAATTAAATCCAATTATTTCTAAATGAACAACAAATACATAGCAGGTGAATTTACAGTTAAACGAGACATTATGCAAAAACACTATCGTTTGAAACTTTTCTTACATTTTTACTCACTTATAACGATATCTGGAAAATCAAAAAGGCCTTTTAGTGAAACTAAAGTGGTATGATTTAGAAATGTGATCATGAGTCATGCAGCTCTCCGGGTGGTATGGCTCATGTCATAATTTTGCAATGCTGTTGCTCCTTGTTGCCTGAGGGCGGCGCTGTTCACCCAGTTCTGTGTTTAAGTTAAAACTCTAAGCTGCAGCGACCAAATCCAACCAGACGAACCTGTGAGCAAATGTGCCGGCTCTGTGGTTTTGTGGCTCTGGGTGAGCCGGTCGTGGTTTTGGCTTTTTGTTTTGTTTCTTCTTCACTCATCGTACGTTTCTACACCCCTCTGCATTCAATCATTAGTTATTATTAATCGCTGGGTGTTATTCTAGTTTAGGCTTTCATCTTTGTCCCCTTGTGTGAGTCTGTCCTTGTGTCGGTGTGACTTGTGTTTCATGTTGTCACGCCTGTGCTGTCACGTCTACGTCTCTCCGTGTTTCTCTTTTATTTTGAAAGTCTTGTGTTTCTTTGTTCAATGTGTTATGTTTTACTCTTCCCCTGTGATGGCGTTGTGTTCATTTGTGTCAGCATCTGCATTTGGGTCCGTGTAACAAACATAGCCGTGACAGAACGACCTGACCATGATGGACCCAGCAGATTGCTGTGAGAACTTTCTGAAGTTCAGTATCATGTGACCGAGCTTCGGGGGCATTGGATAATCTCCTCCGTATGCAGGTAGGAGGATGGGAAGGAGTCCGTTCGAAACAGATGGTTTCTGCCCACCCGGCTTGTTGGGACGGATTGTCTGACTTTCTGAAAGACTTTGTCAGAACAGTGTTGCCACAGCAGCAGCAGTAACCCCGCAAACCAGCGTCACTGCCGCTGCCTCGCAAGCCTGAGGCAATTAGTCGGCTCCCTGAGGCTTGCCACATCCACAACGGCTAAGCTGCTCCTCTCCGCCACAGCCTGACCACACCTCCCCAACCTTGTTCTTAGCAGGTATGTTTTAAAACATGCACTGTTCATCAGTCGGAGGTGAGTGACAGTGTTGGTTCACCTGAAATCTCTTCAGCCATAGACTTAGACCTCTATGAGCGGCAGCAAGCAGCTTGCGCCCAGCTGGAGGACGAGCTCTGGTGGAAGCCGTGGCGCACCCCTGACTATGAGCACATCCTCCAAGAAACTCACTCTGATCATATAGACCATGGGCTAGTTGATTTTGTCTGTTCTGAACCGAAGGTGAGCCTCAAAGAAACTGTATTAGAAGACTACCAGCTCTCCGAAGCAGCCTTTTGTTTTTCTCCAGCAAACCATTCTAAGACTGTGCGCAATGTTGCTGTTTGATTCTCAGCCTCTTCAGCATGAAATCCCAAACACACTAGCTGGTGATTTAAAGACTGTTAAAATGGTTCATTTTAAATGCATGTAGACATTTAGGGTTCCCAGGGGGGCTGTGCTGACACCCGCTGCTCTCTGGCGGGTAGCACCATGCCCTCCCGTGTTTTAAAGGCACTTTAGAACAACACACAGCAACACTACATATGAGCGGGTGAAGGGAGGCATGCTCTCTGCCAGCTGTGGGGGCGGGGGGGGACTGGAGGTGGAGTTGGCCATCCGTTTAGGATCCGGGTTGCAAGGGCTTCCTGCCACTGCGGAGCCGGGGACGGTCTGTCTGTTTCCACCTCAGGGAAAGGGGTACCATCTGGGTTTGGGTATAAGTTCCCCCTCAGGGGGAGAGGGTACCTGGACCTGCAATGTAGAGTATGTTTGGGGAGTGTGATTGTGTGTACAGTGTCCATTTATGTCTGTCTCCACGTTGGGTTAATATCGAGTGTGTGCGGTTGTGTGCAGGAGGGTGGGAATGTACGTTTGTATCTGTGTGTGCCTGTTTGTATGTGTCTATGTGTCAGGTTGGGCCTCGGACTACACCTCTCTGGGAACATCTCAGTCCCTCCAAGGTATGGAGGCCTATCTCCCCTCACCACACCTCCTGCCAGGGTCTTACGTCCTAGGACGTTGGTGTGTTGGTGGTTCTTGGTGCCTGGGGCTGGGTGCTCGTGTATGTGCCTGCTCACTCCTGGGGGCTGCTTGGTGAGGCCTGACACCCGTGGCTCAGTCGGGCCCCTTCTGGGAGGTGGGGGCCTCTGGCCTCGGGGCCTGGTCCACTCTGGCGTGGCTGGTTGCTGGCGGAGCCTGCGGGCACATCACTAGAGCAGAAGCCCCCTCTGGCTTCTGCTCCGTGGCTGCTGGGTGAGCCCTCATCTGGAGCTCTCCTTGGCTCCTTCTGGGAGAGTGGCGCAATTGCCCCTAGGGTGGTCCTCCTAGGGCTCTCGTGCTCTGGGGACCTCTGGATGTTTGGGGCCTGGACCTCCTCCATGCCTGCTTCATGCTCTGGGGGTCGGGGCTATGGCCCCTTAAACCCTCACTGTCCCTCGTCCCCTCTGTTTGTCTCTCCCTACCCACCTCCCTCCCTCCCTTTCTCTCTCTCTCTCTCTCTCTCTCTCTCTCTCTCTCTCTCTCTCTCGCTCTCTCCTTTTCCATAATCATGTCCCATGTACAATAACTGAAAATAAAGTAATTAAATAATAATAAAGGCCAATCAAATGGATCAATACGGCAAGGCCATGATGGTCCATTTGGTAAAATAAATCCGTTGAGCATCTGTTTTGGCTTTCCGATAATAATTCTGATTGCTAATGATCCGAAACGGGACAGGCAAATAAAAAAAACAAACATAAATAAATAAAATAAAATGGTTCACACCCAAACTGAGCATTCAGTATCAGAACCTGTTTTATTTTGAAAGTCTTGTGTTTCTTTGTTCAACGTGTTAAGTTTAACTCTTCCCCTGTGATGTGATTCTGTTCATTGGTGTCAGCTGGTTCCCCTCATCACCTCATTTCATTCAGTCTTTGTCAGGTCGTCTGTGTATTCTCCCCTTACGTCATGTCACGGTAGTCATAGTTATCTCAGTCATCTCAGTCGTCATAGTTGATTCGTCGTTCCTCCGTCTGGTCACAGTTGTTTTTTTTTTAGTTTTCCCAGTTTAGGTTTTTCTTCAGTTAGCTCTCGCTCCTCTTCGCCTCATTTTGCTCTTCATGTTCATCAGCCTAAATAAAACGTCTCACTTTTGGTTTACAGCTCATTTCCGTCTCCTTCAGCTGCTGCATTTGGGTCCGTGTAACAAACACACCGGCTGCTCGGCTGTGACACCAAATGTACACACCTTTGTGTTGCTGTTGTTCATATTTGTCACACGGATTTTAACATCAGACAATGACACTGCAAGTAAATACAAAATACAGCATCTGCAGAGATATCCAGACCTACCCCGTGTTACCGCCGTGATGTTGCCACGGTCCCTCGTTACCTCCTGTGTGTGTTTAGCAGCATTAGCAGCAGGCTGTGTTGTGTTGTCTTCTGCCTGTTTAACTTCCTGTGTGTCTTCATGTGCTGTTTGTATTTTTGTCTCTTTGTAATTTTGGTATCTGCTTTGGATTTATGCTTAGAATTAACTCCTGAAACTTTATGACACACGTTAACTCACATTTTTTTGTGACCCCCCCTCTTCCCCGGAGAGATTAGGACAGATTAGGATTGCCTCTACTAAAGCTGTGAATGAGTGCTCGTTATCTTTTCCACTTTAGATCCTATCTGAAGATGTTACTTTCTGAAAAGCAACCATTCTTTTCCTGACTGCGGGTGTCAGGTCCACTCCTCTGCTGAGTGAAATAAGATCAGAGTACATTTAAAATGTAAAGAAACTGGTTGGTGTTTCCAACAAACACTTGTTTGCACTGATTTGAGTGGCCCAGCAGCACTATGTACTGACCGGCAGCGCTGATCTTTGTTTGTGTTACAGACGCGTGTTATGAGGTAAACCTGTGATTTACTGTTGACGGCTGTGCGCCTCGAGGGAAATGATAACAGGTCAGACGGGATCTGCAGCCTGAGCACTGAGACACACCAGCTTCTCTCTGTAGGTCACACAAACGTTGGCGTACAGACACGAGAAAGAAGCTTCTTACGCGTTTGAACCAAACGTTTGTCAGAAAGACGACAGACCTCAAACTGGAACCTGTGGTTTCACTGGGACCTTCCAGTTGTCTTCAAGACCTCAGTGACCACAGGCGGACCCGGGACTCTGGACTTTGATCTCATACTAATGATCCGCCTGCGTGCAGGTAGCTGCTGAGGTTTGGCTATGAAGGAACCGACGTGGTCCTTTCTCCCTCTGGTATGGAGATGAGTGCTGCAGTGATGACCGTCACGCTCCGGCTGCTGATGATGATCCTGCTAAATTTCACAAATGGTGAGTTTACACACACACACACACACACACACACACCTGTCTGAGCACAACACACAACCTCAGGTCTGCCTGCTGCTTTACCAGGATTTCTTTTTTGAATAGGATGGTTTATGGAGCGCGCACACACACACACTCACACACACAAATCTACAGTTTAAATGAAAAACCATATCCTACTTAAGAAGTAACAGTTTTCATACTTTATCTCAAATTCTGAGGTTATCGTAGTCTGTGTGCATCATAATTACTACGTTTTTAACCGTTCATGTTTCAGCTGGAAATATTTCATTTACTTATAGATTTGTGTGGTCTTATCGATATTAACACAGCGTGATATGTTAGTAGATTTCTATTTTTACATCTGCAGGAGGTCAGTCGTATGTCTGTGACCTCCCCGTGCAGAAGCAGTCATGATGTACGCGCCACACATACACATGAAATATGAGTGTGTGTGATTGTTACGGCTGCCAGCTCAAATAATAAAATAACTTATTTAGTGATTCATGTTATAATAGCCCTGAGATGTTTCCCACTGAAGCTTCTGTTAGGTGTAATGGACTGTCACACCTTAATGCCTTTCATTGTTACATTTTAATTAGTTGAGCTGTTGTAGATGTCTCTGATGTCTGTGCACAACATTAATGAATCTGTGTCATCTCGTGTTTCTTTCTGGTCATAAAAGAATCCTCCCTCTTAACATTTTAAGTCAGTGATGATGAACCTCTGCTTCATCTCCTTTAAATGATTTTTAAAGGGACGTTTTGTCTCACCTACTGGTCCGTGCAGTCGTTGGTTACAGGCTGTAGTAACATGATGGTGAATGGTGATGTCAGCCTCTAGTTTTGGACATTAGCTTTTGTATTGTGGCTGCAGCCAGTTGCTAATGTGACCTTATTTAGATGAGTGAAAGCCAAGTGAGCAGTTGAAGCTACAGAGTGCATAAACTGTATGAGTGCATCGCACAGACAAAGATACCAATGAGTATGATTAGTCCTATAAATACATTTAGCCTACGCAGCCACAAAATTACTCAACTTTATGAGTTATTAAATGATTAATGATTACAGCACATATTTGTTCCCCCACCCCCCGAAAAAAAATTGGATAATAGAAAATACCATATATCTTCCAATTGTAGCCCGGGTGTTTATTCAAAAATTATCCGGCCGGCCCGGCGTTTAAAGGAGACCGGCGGTTGTTGGAGACCGGCTCTTATTCCCTTCTCAGACAGAATTGTCACAGACGTGAGAGGGAAAGAGGACCCAGGCGCGGTTTTTAGACTGAGGTGCAAAGACAGTGTGTTTACTTACAGTGCTCCAAAACGTGTTCCAACAGTTCACTAATAATGCAGTTCCCAATTGTGCTCCTCCTTTGCTCCCGAGTGTCTCCTTGTCTGTGGTAGCCCAGTGCACGAGTGGTGCTCCCCGAAACTTCTCTCAGCCCGACTCTCCAGGAGAGGAAGTAAAAGAGCAGAAAATGACAGTTAGCAGGTTCGCTAGCCGACAGTTCCAGTTCAG
>VURO01037775.1:0-19531 GCA_015108175.1 Pelvicachromis taeniatus
CACACACACACACACACACACACACACACACACACACACACACACACACACACACACACACACACACACACAGAACAAAAAAAAAAACAAAAATAAAAAACCAACACACACACACACACACACACACACACACACACACACAGAGCAAAGACAATATCAATATTCAATATGCAACATCCACAAATGACACAAACAGGAAAAGCATCTATAGATGACACCACATATTCTGACAGATTATTCTCTCTCTCTCTCACACACACAGACACACACACACAGACACACACACACACACACTAGAAGGCCTACATAAGTGGATCAGGGAGGTGGGTGTGTGTAGGAAACTTCAGCCAGGCTATCGCTAACAAGCATGCTCCCCTCTCTTTCCCTGTCTCTCTCTCGCTCTTTGTACAGCAAATCCCTCCACTCCATGCCAGAGATTAGCATATTGTTTTAACCAAATGCACGCACAAACACACACGCACACTCTTCTACTGTTTATGAACATGTAGCGTTGCATTGCCCCAGATGATAAAGTCTGCATGGACAGTGGAGAGAAATGTTCACTCACAATATCACAAATTAAAAGTTAGAATTAAAAAAGTCGTTCCTCTACCATAACAGAGAGGGACGGTAACATTTTTTTCCCCTCTTCTGAGACTTTTTAGTAAGCGACATCACACACTGCTGGGCAGATAAACAGTAGGGTGCTATTTACTTAATCTTTCTGAACAGAGAGTCTCCAATGGCACAAAGAACTGCAAAGTAAACAGCTTTAATAAAACAGCTGATGTTAAAAAAACAAACAAAAAAATGCATTAAATCCTTTAATTTGGCAATATTTTCATTTTACAGTTCTGGTCTTATTTTGATTGTGTTAGTAAGCAATTCCTATCAGCTATAATAAGGTTGCAAACACATAGTTGACCACTGCAAATACACGAGAAACATGTGAACTATTACTGTGTAGATTTTAGCTTCAGTCACCTGTGAGTTTGACCTTCAGAGTACTTGCTTTTGATAACCCAGCTTCCACGGTTTCTTTAGACTTCTCTCATCCTTCAAATGTTAACATAACTGTTGGTCCGAACTATGAGCTGAGCAATAATAAACTGGAGAAATTGTTTAAAGGGACTGTGACTCAGATGTTAGCGTTAGGTGAAATTGGAAATGTGACAAACTGCTAACTAATGGTAAAGCGTATCTTCTATTCGTTAGCCAGGCTGGCTACTTAATATATAGGTTCACAGGCTGGTGTCTTCCAATATATTTAACAGAAAAAGCCTTCATTCTGTCTGATGGCCACCAGATGGCGATAGCTGTGGATGTAAAAGTACTTCCAGTCGTGTAGAAGTCTCAACCTCGACAGGAAAACACCTTTGTGAATCTATAAACACTTTCCTGCTGAGTTTAAAGACTCAGTCACTTGTATTAGATCATATTGAATTAAAATAGGTTTGTTTTGTAAATGTTCATGATTCTATGTTTGAAAATGGAGGACTAAAACAGCATGCTCATTGGCTAACGAGGCGTTCTTTTTTTTTTCCAAATCAGCCTTTTTTGAAAGCATAATGGGGATGGTGGGAATTTATACTGAGGCTTCAAAACAAGACTTCAAAAACCAATGGATGACGTCATGGTAGCTAACGTGTTGTGTACTGTTTATCCTACAATAGCACTGTTCAAAACTCATTTATAAGAAAAGTACAGTTGGCTATAAAAGTACTGTATTTGAGATGGATTACTAGAGTCGTGATTGTGTCGCTGTTACGGACCGGCTCAGCTAGGGTCTTTGGAGGTAATACAAAAGAGCCCACCTCGGGGGAGGTCAAGTTAAGAAAAAGGTTTATTACAAAAAAAGCTGAACTGAAAACCGTTAGTGTAGCTTACAGCGAAACAGTAGGCAGTTTACACAACACAAAACTGCTCTCACACATTCAAATACAAATGAAAACTAACCACAGGGGCAGAAACACAGCTCAAAACTGCTCAGGCAGAACTCCCATGCTTAACCTGAGTTTGGCAAGCAGGGCTCAAAGACAGAAGTGTGAGGGACAACCTGCATGTTCAGTCCAAAAACATAGACCCCCTAGTTGAGGATCCTCAGCCTTTTGTAGTCGTAGGTGAATGCCGTTAGTTGCTTCATTGGACCCTGGAGCACTGAGGATCCTCAGGCAGCCAATGATCGGTAAGGACTGGCACATTCAAATCTACATGCAGTTGTAGGCACACTTGAATTTCTTCACCAGAAGGCCGGCGCACTTCCTCCAAGGCCAGGGGCTGTAACACTCCTCCCCTTAAAATACAGAACTTTGCTTTGTGGACACCGATTTCATAGTTCGTAGCAACAAAAAAAACTCAGTTCATACTTACAATCGGGAAAGACTTTCAGCTAAAACATTCTCAGTCCCCTTTTTATGGCAAATACTTAAGTTGTATTCCTACATTATCAGGGCCCAATGCATGAGACACTGGTCGTGATTATACATGCGGGCAAGAAATACAAGTGGGTTGTGATCAGTGTACACAACAATAGGTAACATGCTGGACCCCAGGTATACGTGGAAGGACTGAAGAGCCAAAAACTAAGCCAGTAATTTATCTGATTTTTGTTAAACTTGCAGGACAAATAACAAATAGGGTGATCCAAACCCTGCAAGTCTTCTTGCAACAGCACCGCCCTAGCCCTGACACCACTGGCATCATCTTCAAGTTTGAAGGATTGCATCAAATCAGGTGCGGCTAATACAGGAGTATGGCAGATTAGGGATTTCACACTTTCAAAGGCATCTTGACACCCAAAATGCTAATAATGCTATCAAAGTAGGAAATCCTTCTAATTGAACAAAGCACCTAAAAGTCCTGAGTTGTTGAAAGACAGTGAATGAGTCATAATTCAGTATCCAACTACATCCAAAGTGTTATCCTTCTGAAATACACATTACCATGTTGTTTGGGAGACCTTTGTTCTGCTGGTTATATGCTGCTAGTGGGAAATCTTCTAACGGTCTGTGTCGCATCAGGAACATACATTTTAAATAAATGGTCTGCCATCAGCGGTGATTTAAAATCTCTTTTTCATCGAGGAGTTTCTGTTTAAGCACAATGAAGTATCTAAAAATCGTGTAATTCTCCCGGAACTGGTGACTCGATTTCTGATATTGTGTCACTACTGATTTAAAGTCAAATAAAAACTAAAAGTCTTTAGGATGTTTCAGCATCCTATAGACATCCATCGCATGTGCAGAGCTGCAGCATTTAGCAGAACTGAAGAACTGATGCAGTTTGGATGCAGTGAGGCTTGATGCTCTGCCTCTTTTTCCCTCTCTGTAGCGCACACACACACACACACACACACACACACACACACAAGCACACACACACTGCTCTGACAGACAGCCTAAGTAGTGCGACTAATGGTTCTCTGCCCTGTGTCTTACCTTGGCTACCATGGGTCACCGTGTTATAATGAGTGCATGAACTGCCTCCTGAGGCTGCACAATCACTCACACACAAATGTACGCACACTCCTTCTATTCACAGTCCGGTTTGGGGAGGAGACTCATTTAGACCTTTTTAGGGGAAAAAACAGAGTATTGTGCTCTGGTGTGTTTAGTCTATAAATCACATGTTTTATATTACTTTCAAGTGTTCACAACAAGGATTAGTCAAGTTACTTGAAAAGAGTAATTAGTTACTAATTACTGGTTACTTCCCCCCAAAAAGTAATTAAGTTACTTTACTGATTACTTATAAATAATTAGTTTATTATTTAGTTACTCTTTAAAAACGTGATACACAACCTGAATACTTAATAAAGCAAAACAACTTTCAGCCCAATTCTATTTTTTCTGCATAGTCCATCGCATCCAATTGAATCAAATGAAAAAGTCTCTTTCTGAAAATTGTTTTATTAGCTTTAATCTTTTCATTTTATGCACATTGCGTCAAGCAAAAATTAAATTATATGCATCAGTCTCTGACTTGAAGATATTTGTTTGACATTTAAACCTATTTTCTGCATTTTCCAGCATATCAAATAAAATATTTGTGTTCAAAAAGACGCAAGTAAAACACAACAAAAAATAAATAAAATCAAAGCTTCAGCAGCACTAAGACCATTCACTTAATCTTTCACGTTCACAAAATCACAGTTTAGTAACACAGTAATGCAGAGTGCTTACGACAAAGTAACAGTAATCTAATTACTTTTTGCAATAGTAATCCCTTACTTTACGCGTAACTTGAACAAAGTAATCGGATTACAGTAACATGTTACTGCCCATTTTGTTAATGTTAGTAAGATCGGTGTTTCCTTTTTTTCTCAATAAGGTTTCAAAATCATCTTTAAAAGCGTGCCCATCCTCTGCACTGTTATAGTTCCTGTTACCTCATCACCGTGCATTGTAACAGTTAGGGTTTCTAGCACAACTTCACTTATTTGTAAGGATACGACACTTTACAAAGAAGAATACAATTAATGCGGAAAAAACAACCAGTAAAACAGCAAAAATCAGTAAAGTTTAACATGACAGATCTTTACTTTGATTATGCATAGCATTATGTGACATTATGATTGATTTGTAAATAACTGGGCATGAATATCTTGAGTTTATTATATAATATTATGCGACAGCATATTTCTAAGTAGGCAGCTCACTCTCTTTCTCTTGATCATACTTTCTTTAAAGATATAATACAGGATGTTTACAGACAGAATGACATGCACACAATCAAATACTACCAAAATCATAACTCCTCCAGCGGATTAAACTAGAGTTGAATACATTACACATCACACCTATGGTGACACTTGCCAACATGTCGATGTCCTGACTGATGTAAGCAATCGCAGGCTCCTGCTAAAGAGCTTCTAACAGTACATACTTTTTTTTTTTCATTTTTAAAGGTCTGAATCTTGAATAAAAAAAAATATCCAGCCTCAATATGCTAAAAATGCAGATTAATAAGATATAAACACACACAGCTGCACACACATGCACAGAGTTCTCCCCATGTCAAACAACACCAGATAATTATGGAACCGCTGCTGATGAATGGCGCTAATTCACTAGTGTGTTTGGCGCCCGGTTTGGTGGAAGAGTGGCGAGATTTGAACCAGATCTCACCTGCAATCTGCAAATGACAGAGTTCCCCTCTGCAGAGGTGAAAGGAAGAGAGTGTTTCATTGGCTTCTGGGCTGGCAGGAGACCTTTTAACTCCAGTGATTACCTGAGCCCGAGCTACAGTTGTAATCATGTTAGCGTTTTCCTGCTCTCTTCCATTCCTTCCTCTTCTCTCACCTGCGTTTTTCTTTCCGCACTAAAGTGCTTTAACCCTCCAGGAAAAGCACCTTGGTGTTTGAGGTAATTGGCTTGAAGAGACCTCACTTTTGCTCCTGCATTTATAATTGGTTAAAGGTAGATAGCCTGAAGCTTTTCTTTGCTTTCTCTCGACCGGTGTTTTGTTTTTCTCAAAGAACACTCGCTGCTTCATTTAAGGCCTTTAAACAGCTACTTGCAAACATTTTGTGTGATTGTTCAGCGTCTCAAAATTGTGACATTTCCTTCCAAAGAAGACCACAACAGGTTTAAAACTGTGTGCAAGTAAATAGCTGGTGTTTTGAAACATAAACTAGGCCATCGTAGGACAGTAACAATCTTTATTGTGTTAGCAAACGTGAGTCTGGTTTAGCAAACTTTAAAAAAAAAAGTAGTAGTTGTTGTAGGCAATCTGACTACAGGCTCATTTCAGCACCTGGACAGCTCCCCAGTTGAATGCATTTGACTGTATGTCCAATAAGGGCATCTAATAATGATCAATGATGTAATAAACAGTCTATTTCACTCCATCATTGACTGATAGGTGAGAATTAGGAAGTGGAGCCTACCAAAGTATATCTAAATTGATGGCATTTTTATAGTATACTGTTACCAATGCCAGTATCGATGTATGATCATCTGTTCAGTTACATACTTTAGCAGTTCTGGAGCAATTTCCCCACCAAACTGATGAAAACATGAAAAAAAAAAAAAAGCATCCAGATTAAAATGCCCTCAGAAAGACATCTCTGCTGTAAAGAAAAATCTTACTAATCCTGATCAGATAGACATTTATGGGACGTGTGTGTGTGTGTTATAGTAAAATATGTAAGTACAATATTTATCTCTGAGTGATCACAGAGTTTAAGTATAAGAGAGCAGAGGATATAGCAGAATAGAAAATTATATTTGACTACAGTAAGAGCATATGGTTTTGGATGAAAACTCAAGAAGTCATTAGTCATCTAATTACTCCATTATGAAGCAAGATAAGACCCGCAGCGGAGAATTTTGCCATCATTAAGTACTTCATGGTTTCTGTTTTAAGAACAGCGTTTCAGGAAGCTGTGGTTTAACCTTTTGGCTATGACTGAAAGCTGGAAGAACTATTAAAACAAACAAAAAAAGACAAGAAGTATAAAAAGACAGGCAGTAAAGCCTTCCTAGTAAACCCCTAATATGCTGGAAAATGGCGCAGGCGGGTAAAACTTACAGGGGGAAAATCTACATTTAACACACACAGCCAGTGAGAGAGGGGAAACAAACCCAGAATAATATGAAGTAAAATGCCCTGAAATAAACGGCAAACTGTCTCCTTGCAGTTCCCAGTGGCCCTGTTACTTTATACTGAAGCGTCCAGACGACGAGTGATGATTATAGGTCCCCAGGGAGATCTAGGGGGTACTCCCTAATTGATTGTCATGAAAGGCTCTAATTGAATTGAGAAGCGGTGGGGAACGAGACACCACACAGTCTGTTTGATGCCTGGTGACTTGTTTAAAATGCCTCCAGGCAGCTGCTCCACTGTAAAGAGTGCAGGGAGATTTATAATGGAATTCATTTTGGGTTTTTTTAACATTATCTTTAACTGGGCTCATCTTCATATTAACCAAAATGCTACTTTTAGACTATAGTATCCTGGACCTGTGCTTTTAAATCTATTATTTGCATCACTTGCTTTGCCCTCAGGTGTTTTTTCTTTTGTTGTTTTTTTATGTAAAAACTGTTTTTTCACATATATTGCTTTTTTTTTTTTTATTGTGCAATTCTGCATGGGCAGTTTGCCTGTGAGAGACTGGCTTTATATTGACCTGTGCCTTAGTCTGTGTTTGCTTAAAATAAACAGAATAGGGATGTAAAAGAAAAACAGCTCATTTTGATCATCTCATGGAAATGGCCTGTGGGTGAATCTGCAAACATTTACAGGCACCCTAATCAGGCTAATAAAAAGCCTGTCAGTGTGTGAGAGAAGCCAGTTTTAATGCATATTTAAACACTTTAAATAGCTTACATATATTCCAAATAATAGAAAAAAATAAGGATGAGCAGTGGGGGAAATATTTAAATATCTAAGTGTCCCAACCAGCTTAACATGGACCTGCACTGGTGTTTTTAATGTGGACTTTAAGCAGTTCAGTATGTGCTTTTCACATTGCTAAAATCACCAGAGTCCAGTTCATGCTCCATCTTTGGGAACAATTAGATCCTCACACTGCGAATCGATCTCAGAAAAAGCAAAACAAGAGCAATTATCCAGAGCAGAGCATCAAATAATTTGTAAAAACAAATGTGAACATAGACAGAAACACTGTTCATACTCATTGGGAGTTTTGATTCTAGCCTCCAGGTTGTCAGAATTTCGCCATGAAATTTGCCTTTTTCTGTCCAGTTTAGATCTCAGATGTTACTGATTTTCTTATATCTCTTCCAAAGGAGTTAACTTTTTTTTAATTTTTTGGTCTTATTTAGCTTAAAAGTCTCTTTTCCAATTAGGAAAAAAGATAACGCTGTGTTCATCCATATTTTTTTCCCTCTTTTTTGAAAGGTTTTGGAACGTCGACAGGAGCTGATAAAGAGCGCAAATGAGGCAGACTTTTCAGACGGCAGCAGAGACTGAGAGTCAGACAGAGAGCAGCGAGGCTCCCTCAGCACCAATAGGTCTGCTTTTGGAAAAGAGGAGGGGGAGGTAAGGGGGGGGCGGGGGGTGCTCGGATTAAGAGGCTGAAAAATGGTTAAAACGTGTCAACGTGTAATTGCACGATAAGGCCCCCTCGCGAGGAATCTGTTGGCCCCGTTGCTATTTTCTATGGCGTCCCCGGCTAATCTCCTCGCGCCACATTCAGTCTTGTGCAATCGGTCCCCCGTAATCTCCCATGACAGAACCGGGTCCAACGACAGAGGTGAGGGTTTTTATAGGAGGAGAGGGAGGGAAATATGCGGAGGCGTGATAAACTGACGCTGATTATCCACGTTCAGGACACCAGGAGCACATGGAATGGATTGGGGAAGGGGAGGGGAAGCGGGTGCACAGGGTTATGGAGTGGGACGTGCCAAAGCAGCGGTGTCCAAACATGTGCCAAGCTGAACATGAGGAGAGGAGGAAGACCTACAGACACATGACTGTGGATGTGTGGATGCACAGGTGCAGCCCTCAGCCGCCCCTGATAATAGAAGCTGCTGGGTATAACATGTGGACCAGAGCAAGCTGCACTTCTGACTGATACACACGCTGATTGATACCTTTTTGCATGGCGTATCTAGACGAGTGTCACTCGGGTGTATTTTCATCTTACCTGGGTCTCGCGTCACATCAGGACCCAAAGATAAGCCTGATCATTTGAGTCCCACTTCTCTGATAATAGTAATTACTCACTCCCTTTCTCTTACACTTTGCGGAGGAAATGCTCCCATCATACCTCGAGGTTTAGCGAATCAATCAGAATAGCTGCAGCAGAATCCTCCACTTTCCCCTCTGCCATTTCTCTATCATCATATTAAGACATTTGCGATCAAAAAGTCCAATCAGAGCGGTATTCAGAGGCAATCATCTCACCTTTTATCACAATGAACAAATAATAATATCCTGCAGAAACAAGTTTTTGATGAGTGATAATTAAATAGTCAAATACCTCTTCACTTTTTTTGGTTTAAATTATCTTTATTTTTTAATCCCCATTCCTTCGCAGGAAGCCACGCTTGAGGAATACATAGAAGAGCTGAGAAGGAAGAGAAGTTAACTTCCTGCTCAAACTTGGCAGTTTTGCAAAAACTGAACGGCGCTCTTTTTTAGTAGCACTTTTTTTTTATGCAGCATGAAGCCTGATTTGCAAGTCTTTTAAAGCCTCAGCACCTGGGCGATAATGTTGTCAACTCCGCGAGCAAGAAAATGAACAAATGGGGAGTGGGGTTTATAAATGTAACAGGAAGTATTCTAAAGTAACAAGGAAAAAGTACATCTGTACCTGACATCAGTCGGGCTGTGTCAAAACTCATAATTGCATTTATAGACGATTTTGTTCTTATGGATTCTAGTTTGCTGTTTTGTATTTGAGCTTCTATATTTACAGTATGTATTTAAAAAGAACTTACCTTACAGGTATTATGAGCTGTCTGCGTTAGGACACATGACCTTTAACCTCTGGTCCTGAGCTCAGTCAGAATCTGGAGTCTTGCGTTTAGTTGTGGACGCTTGCATGGCGCCCCATACAGTGTCACCTGTGATGTGCGAAGAGCATTTTATATTCTGCTGTCTGTTTCTAACTGTCTTAGTTCTAAACTTTTCCTGTCTGCTTGAATCAGAGTCCACGGTGAAACATCCACTGACCTGTTAGAGCTTTTTGCTAACTAGATCATTTTATTTTTTCTTGTTTTATCCTTTCATTGAAAATAATCCAAGTAGTCTCGTTGAGCTCCTAAACGACCCCCTGTTTGATTGATGGGCTGTTTTCCTGCATTAAAAATAAATCCTGATGATAAAAGTCTGTCATAGCGTATCAAAATGTTAGCAGTTTTGTTTTTTAATCAGAGAGCATAGACAAACTCAATCAAACCTGGCATTTTATGTAGGGGAAGAAAAAAAAAATTACATAAGACCAACTTTGTGCATATTAAATACCCGCAGGAATCATCTTTACTAGATGTGATTCGCATCCACGGTGCCCTCTCGCTTTTGAGTTCAGACCCGAGTGGGAATTAGTCTGATAAAACCACGGGTGTTGTTTGCTGGGCTTTTTGTTGGGGGTGACCCCCGGGTTGCCCCGGCTTACACCGGGACTAATCCCCCATTCTCCTCCAACACAAAAACCTCCTCTCCTCGCCTTCTCCCTCCCTACCTCCTCCTGCCCTCATTCATTGCTCCCTCCCTAACCCGGGGGCCTCCACTGATTCAGCCATCAAATTTAAAGAAGGAAATAATGTAACAGCCGTGACAATTGCACATACAGATGGAGGCATTTGATGCTGGAGATCATAGAATGGGGTAAGACTTGAGGGCCGGCGGTGGAGTAAAAGCACCCAGGTGAAAGCAAGCGTTGAAGTGGGCCCGAGTGAGGCCACTGGGTGAATTGGTAGTGCACTGACTATCGGATACTTGCGTTATTGGATTTTCTTTAGATTGCTGAGGTCATGACCCTGCAGTGAATAAGATTGAAGGGGATAAACATAAATAAACAAACAATTAAAAATTATTATTATAATAATAATTTTTCTTGGCCTGTAAATATAATCATTAAACAGGGTAGGTCCTCATTATAAAGAAGTTTTAAATGATCCAGTAGGATCAGATTGGTCAAACTGATGATGGAGACAAAAATGTCCTCTAATCCTAAAGAAGGGCATATTTTAAATGGACATGACTTCCACAAACATGCACACCGAGGCTATTTCTACGTGTATTTTAAAAATTTGGATGTAAGAGATATTGAAAAACAAACAACAACAACATGAAGCAATTTCTCAAAATGGAAATAAAATAAAGCTTTGTATCTATCATAGCATGAGGGAGAGTATTAAACATGGCACATTTTATATTATATGTAAGAAAACAAAAATAAATCTTGAGTATTAGGATAGTGTTTGGCTAAAAATGTTTTGCCCTCAATTTTTATCTATATTTTAACCACCGACTGCACTCTGACAGATAAACTATTAAATGACAAAATATGGGATCATATGTTTTCAGCACCTGAGTGTTTATGATATCAAATGCTTTTTTTTTATTCGAGTGCAGAAAGCTCAAAAGTAAACAACAACAAAGACGATTAAAAAAAAATCCGCATTTACACCAATGAATCTGTTCTTAGATGCTTCCATCACCTTAATAATTATGATGTGAAGAGTAATGATGTAATCATATAATTTAAAGGGTGATGTTAAGATTTTAATGGCGGGTAATAACCGTTTCCTCCCTGCTGTATCAAAAAACATAAATAAATAAAAAAGCTTGATCAGAATGAAGAGCAAAACCTGATCATGTTTTTAATCAGTGCAGAAATCATCTATTAAAAACCTAGAGACTAATAATCATACGCACCTCTGTGGATAGGAAACACGCGTGCCTGCAACGTTTCAATTATTATTTACTTGTTGTTATTTGCATTTTTGGACCAGATGTGTTTTTTTTTTGTTTTTTTTTTCGTCTACTTGCGGCGAGTTTTACGTTAATCCAGCGATACATGGACGAGCATGTGTCGTTATATCCTAACAATACAGCCGATGTAGATAACAAGGAATTATCAGAGCAGTTTACATATGCAGACATTAAACACACCACGAGCTTTCTCCAAGACAGAAGAAATTCTTTAAAATTTATTAAACTCGGCGAATATTCGTTTCCCCTTTAACCCCGCCCCCTCCCTCAAAAGAAAAACAAATTGCGGCATTTTTGTAAATTATGTACAATTGCATAAAAGCGTTTTCAGTAGGCCTATTTATTCACAATTTACAAGATTTTACAACAACAGAAACAAAATTCAAATTACACCGACTGACTCACATGTTTACAAGCATTAAAACTGGAAATCAATTTTAAAAACTGCAGCCTAGAAACTTTTTTTTTCTTCTTCTTCTCCAACACATCTTCCACTCCCGCCCTCCGTTCATTTTTCGGACAGCTTTTATGGATCCCTTAAACACACCGCTGGTGCCTTTAATTCCACAGAAAAGTCGGGGAAAAAATAACCTTCAAATCGCACCAGCAATTCACGGATTATAATTTAAATCGTGTCAAAAAACAAACAAACAAACAAACAAACAAAAAAAACACTTGGCATGCTCTGTTCCAGAGAGCGATAGTAAACCGGGTGCGCTTTCCTTTAAACTCGGACAGACAGAAGAATCCATCACTGAAAGAAAATAAAAAAAAATAATGACGATAAAAAATAATTTGTTCAAAGTGATTGCATTTTTATGGCTATAACCGCCTATAATTTACAATTCATCAGCAGCTCGGGCCCACATCTAGAGTGTAAATATTTGGTTGTGGTTTCTGGTGCTTGCAGGACATGTGGGGGGGTTTAAATGTGGGTCAGAGGAACAGTCCCATTTACCGGAGTGGAGCCGCTGCTCTGGTAGTGCTGCGGGTGGAGCACGTGCAGTCTGCTCTGAACGGAGGAGTCCCCCGCCACCTCGCCGGTCGGCAGATACATGCTGATCATGTCCCGCAGGTCCCCCGTGGGGCAGGGCGGTGGTGCGCGCGCGGTGGACACCGGCGGACTCACGCTCGGCTCAGATTTCACGAGAGACCCCAAAGTGCCGCCGATGGCCCCGGACACCGGAGACACGCCGGAGCTTTGATGCTGGTGGGTGTAGCCGGTGATGCCACCGTAGCCCGGCGGCGACGCGCTCATGTAGCTCTGAGAGTTTGAGATGGGGCTGTAAGATAAGGCGCTCATGTCGTACCTGTGCACGGGCTGCGGGTTGTGTGGGTGGTGGTGCGGGTGATGGTGCGGGTGCGGGTGGTGCGGGTGAGCCCCGGTGCCCGGGTGTTGCGTGTACGCCAGCTGCGCCTCCTGCATCATGGCGTGAGCTGCCGCTGCCGCCGCCGCCACCTGGCCCGAATACGCGCCGTTGGCCCAGCCGTTCACGTGCGTGGCGTAGCCCGCATTTGCCCCCGCGTGCCCCCCTCCGGGGCTCTCCAGCCGCTGCCCGCCGCCCATCCCCACAGCCGCCGAGGAACCGAGGAGCCCGCCGGCCAGCGAGTATTTGTCCTTCTTCAGCAGCGTCTTAGTCTTCCTCCGCGGCCGGTACTTGTAGTCCGGGTGTTCCTTCATGTGCATGGCCCGGAGCCGCTTCGCCTCGTCGATGAACGGCCTCTTCTCCGCCTCCGTCATCACTTTCCACTCGGCGCCGAGCCGCTTGCTGATCTCCGAGTTGTGCATCTTGGGGTTCTCCTGTGCCATTTTCCTTCGCTGACCCCGGGACCACACCATGAAGGCGTTCATGGGTCTCTTGATCCTCTCCTGGGGGACTTTGCCTCCGGCCCCCCCGCCTCCCGCGTGTCCCCCCGGGTTGGACGGGTTGGTCTGGGGCACCACGGGGGAATGTAAGTCCGTTTCCATCATGATGCTGTACATTCACCTCGTCTTTGTGGGACACCAGTCAAACACGGAGAAACATTCAGGCTGGCCCGCGCGCGCAGCAGCTAAACCTCCGAGGGAGAGATGGATGAAGAGTGGAAGAAGCAGAGAGAGGGGATGAAATCCGCTCAGAGGTAAACCTGCTCCTGCACTTCCTCAGTTTTCACCTCTTTTTTTCCTCCTTTTTTTCTCCCCCCTCTGTCATCCACGAGCGCAGAGAAGAATGGAAACCGCTTGTTTGAGCTTACTTTGGTTGAAGCTGTAGTGGGGAAAAGTTACCGGAGCGTGCCCGGGCCGCGCGCTTTGACAGCAGCTAAATGAGCGCGAGACGGCCAATGGAGAGGCTCGAGCGCAGACGTGATTTGCATGCGGGGGGGGCTCGAGGTTCTGGTGACGTCGGAGCGCGAGACCTAAAAATTACTCCCTCTGTCATCTGTTTTTTATGTGTGTGTGTGTGTGTGTGAGAGAGAGCGAATACACACAACATACAGTTTAATTCCGGTAATTTTTGCGCACGTGCTCTTGCTTCAAACAGGCTGATTTAATCAGTGTTTAGGATAAAAACAAGACGCCGTCAGGGCAAAATTCATGCCACAAGCAAGCACGAATATAATACTAATATTAATAATTAATAAAAAAAAAAAGATTCACAGGCATCATGTTAAACGTGTTATCCCGCTGCTTACGGCCAGTGAAAACTACAAAGCAGAGCGCCTTTAGCTGCGTGTTTAGCCTTTCCGTTTAGCCGCAGCGCTGTGAGATTTAATCCTTTGCTAAGTATTATACATTTAACCTAAATGGATCCTAAAAAGCTCACCCCCTCCATTTTTTTTTTTTTTTGCCTTCCATTCAGAGCCACAGGTGCTTTTCTGTTGTGCCCGTTGCTAGGAAACAGGTGACTGACGCCCGGAGCACGTGCCATTCAAAGCGGCATCTTTTGTTTGTTTCACCGGCGCTCCCGTGGCGAGCACGCACGAGAGAAAAAAGAGGAGGGGGTGAGGGGGCAGAAAACAAAAACTACAGTAATCCCATAATAAACGTTGGAAATGTTAGAGGCTCTTAATGAAAGCATTTTAATAAACTAATGAGGTCTAATAATAATAATAATTATTATAATGATAATAATGATGACGCTGTCACTGTAAAGCAGCCGCAGGCCTGCTGCAGTAGGCCCCACATCTTCTTCCAGGCTCCTGCTTTTGCAGAGGTCATTATTATATATTTATTATATATTATATATACATTTCCCCCCTCTGCAAACTGTTCATAAATTCCTACAAATAAGTCACGTTTTATTAGGGCTTCAGCAAATAATCATAATCTGCAGATTACTGCATCTATTAATTGTTTGGTCAGAACAATAAAATAATAATAATAAAAAAGCCCATCACAGTTGTCGTGAGCTGACGACTCACAAGTCCAAAACTGAAACATATTCAGATTAAATGTAAGCATCTGAAACCCAGTCAAGAAATAATTCAAATAATTAATCAATAGAAAAAATCTATTTATTTCTCTCTGCTGCGAGCTGAAAGGAGACTAATTTCTTTGCATTTGGATCCATTTTTGGGCCCTTTTGGTAGCTCCAAAGCCCTAAAATACAAAAAAAGAAAGAACACATAACAGACAGATAACATTAACATTTCAATTTGTTGTTAGGTATTCCGGTCTCCTCCTGCTTCCCTGGCTTCCCATCATGTGCAGGATCTTTTCATCCCTCTGGGATTATGCTCCCAAGTGGCATCTGTCAGGTGCTGCCCGCCTCTCAGCGAGCTGCTAAACTATATTGGCATGTTGGCACGGCTGGATTTTCCTCTCTCGCTCCCTTGTACCAGTTGGGTATGGTGCTGTTAAGTGGCTTGTGTGATCTGTTTAGCGCTCACTGTGAAATCTCGCTCTCTGCTTTTTTTTTTCCCTTTCTTTTTTTTGTGCTTCCAGCACACACACACACACACACACACGGACGAGCAAATTTAAATCCAGCAGAGGAATTCTTTGAGAAATCACATCAAAAGAATTGACAGAAATATTTCCCATTGAACAAATAATAATATCCTGTCAGTGAATGCACTTTGTGCTATTTTCTGATCTATTCATTTATTGATTTCGTGGCAGTGAGGGAGAGGGACTTTGTCACATACTGAGGGCTCACCTGACAGCTGATAGAGATTAAAACTCTTTGAGAGATTCTTTGTTGGGGACATTTGGATGGTTTCATTTACACGAGAGCCAGGAAAAAGGCCGCGAGGAGCGAGGACACCGCTCCCGCCCTGTCTGTTACTCCATCATCAGTTAACTGGCTCTGGTGTGCCGCCTTACTGCAGGTGAATTACCCGCTCCAGGTAACGGCAACCCCTCAGATATCCCTGAAGAAAATCTGGTCTGTTTCTGATTGTCAGTGAAGCACCAAGTTTAGTTGGAAACATTGTAGCTGCTGGTTTTTTTTTTTTTCCATCTGTGACATAATTAAAGCTTGTTTGCATGCACATCAAAAGTGCAATTAGGGAATGATTAAGGAAATTCTTTTTAACAAGTTGCACATGCTCAGAGGAATATTTGAGGGCCTGCTGGAGTGTGTCGCTGTAATACAGATCCATTTTTCTTCACTGTAGTGAAAATTTGATCTACTGAAGTCAATCTGCATTATTTGGAGGACTTTATATCTCACCTTGAACCCTACGAAGTTAGAAAACCAGTGCAGGTGCCTTCACAATGCTAATCAAATGTATCTTTATTCCCCCCTCCTGACTGAGCCTGATTTCCAAACCTAATCAGGTGTTCTCTTCATATTAATCTTCATTATCAGGTTATTCTGAAAATCAATTTGGGTTATATATTCAAAAAGCACACAACAGTTCGTTCTCTTTTCTGAACCATATCAGTTTTATTTATTATATTATTAAAAAAATAATAAGCGTGGCTTGTTGGAGTTTGTGTGCTGCGTTGTGGCATGGAAACCGAGGCAAATGATGGCTTACACTGCTGCTGTGATATGGACAGTGTTTTGCATGCATGTTTAATTGTTATTAAGGAGCTAGTGGACAAAACTAATGTAATGAATTAAAGAATTGACCCATATCAGGTTATCCAAGTGAAGAGTCATAGTGTTTGCAGAAGGTTAATGACATGCTAAGATTTTAGTCAGTGTAGATTTAACTGAGGGAGTGTATTGACATATGTAGTGCCCTATTAACTCCTGATTTGGGAGTGACAGAGAAAGCATGGATAATGTAGCTTGAAAAATCAAGCAATTTAATTTTTGATAAGGCGATGTGTGACATCCACAATCATACATTATCTGCAGATACTAGGAAGGATACAAGTAGTTTGTTCAGTGTCTCAGTTGAGACACTAACAGCCATTAATGAAACATCCAGTTTAGAGGGGCCTCAGCAACATTTCTGTGGTTTTTAGTCATCAGAAGAAGGAAGCTCCTGAGTTTGTGTGTTCAGAAATCCTGTTGTCTTGAGGAGGCAGATGATGATGATGGTAATGATGATGAGGTGCAGTTCTTCATTTTCAAGCTTCACTTCAGATCAGTGAAAGTCTGCAACAGACAGAGCGGTTTAGCAAACATGATAGCGGTTGTGGGCGGGAAACAAAGCGACTTAAAAGAGGAAGCACATAAACAACAGCTTCATTGAGTTAAACGATCATTATTGGTCTTGATATGAGCGCCGCTGTCCTGACAAGCTCAGCTCGAAATCGCATTCAAGAGTCATGGTCAAAGTTAGCGCTGGGTCGGGTTGATTT
Source organism: Pelvicachromis taeniatus (assembly GCA_015108175.1). Classification (NCBI taxonomy): domain Eukaryota; kingdom Metazoa; phylum Chordata; class Actinopteri; order Cichliformes; family Cichlidae; genus Pelvicachromis; species Pelvicachromis taeniatus. The sequence continues at coordinate 17,147 of VURO01037775.1, forward strand.
TTTTTTTTTACCACTTCTGTTAATTAAAAAAAAAGCTGAGTGTTTTTCCTGGAACATTCATCACTTCAACGCTGAAAACACTAAAAGTCCTTTATATAACTGAAATGACATAATTAAAGCAGTTTGTACTGGTTCTATTATCTGAAATTTAGGATACAAGAATATGTTTTATTTTCTTACTTAAAATTAAAAATTGCATACGCATGCATCCAGCAGCTAGTGGATTTTAAGCAGATAGCAGCGCTGAGTGAGCCTGGACAGACTGGAAATGCCCAGACTGCTCTGACGGGCATTGTTTGTGTCAGGGCAGCTGCTGGGCCGATAGCACAGTGCAGGAAGCTCTGCTGTACATCTACTCTGGTTTGATGGAAAGTGAGACTTTCATATGTGAGATTAAAACAATTGTTCAGTTTTTCGAGTTATAAAAGCCAAAATGTAATAATGAAACATACTTGATGACCTTTTTTTCTTTCAATAAGCACATTCACTTCTGTATTTTGTTTTGGCGTTTTTCTGTTTCATGGCTAATATATTAAAATTCTATGTGTATGCAGTTTCAGACACAGGTAATTCATGTAAAAGATGTTTGTTGCTGCTGGCAGAAACCCTCATTTCTACAGATGATGATCACTCTGTAGTCAACACATATTCATGACTACGAAGGAAGTTTGACGTAGTCAGCTTTTCTTTGTGTTAGCTAGCTTAACAAAGCTTAGAACCCCATTCAATTGTTAACCCAGCTTTCTGTTTCAGCCTATGCTAAAAAAAAAAATGGGCAAAACTACTGTGACGCCATCCACAGGTTTCTGAAGTCCTGTTTTGAAGGCTCAAGATGAGTTTCCAATGCCGCCATCTTTGTTGCAAAACCCCTCCCCATTAAACAAACAAACAAACAAACCACTGATTTGAGAAGAAGGGGTGGGTCTGATTGAGAAATGATCGCTGGTTAACAATCTCTGTTTGAAAAGTCATTAGTCAATGAGCATGCTGTTCTATACCACACATAATCCACCAACTTTAAAACACAGCATGACCAAGATTTACAAAAGAGAGTTTTTTTTTAATCCAGTAGGAGTTGAACGAAGGAGTGACATCATGAAATCACAAGGAAAACATTTAGCAGGGATATTGTCATTAGAACGGGTGATAGAGATTTTACAAGATTATTAAAACTATAACAGCAAAATGCAACACTGGTGCACTGGTGATGATAATAACAACCACGCATCAGTTGCAATCACAAAGAAGATTATCTCAAGGTCTCTTTATTTTGCTGCTCTCAGTGCTCTTTATTTCTAACAGCTGCACATTAGAGCTCTGAAACTTGATTTAGCCCGGTAAAAACTGATTGAACTGAACATTGCTCGCCAACCCATCATTCTCACTTCATAGTACAAAAGACTGAAACCTTCACTAAGCAGACTTTACCTTTCAGTGCGCTTCAGCAATGTTTTTAGGACTTTAAATTACTAATTGTATCAAAGACACTGTTTGTCATCCACATCTTTTTTTTATAAAAAATACACTGATATTGAAAAGAGGGAAATGTATATAATTTAGAAGTTATCCTGATCTGTTCAGCTCTTCTTAATACATCATACTGATGTCATTACATTGCATAAAATATCAACGACTTGTAATCTCATTCCTGCGCAGAGCACAAAGATAAGATATTTAAATGAATAAAACACAGTGTCAAGGCTATTATTTCCATCTGCTTTTAGGCCTTAAGTCTCTAACCTATCAGTCTGTGAACACACACACACACACACACACACACACACACACACACACACACACACACACACACATACACATATATACACACACACACACATACACATATATACACACACACACATATACATATATACACACACACACACAAACATATACACACACACACACACACACACACATATATACACACACACACATACACACACACACACACATATATACACACACACACACACATATATACACACACACACACATACATATACACACATACATATATACACACACATACATATATACACACACATACACATATACACACACACATATACATATATACATATACACACATACACATATACATATACACACACATACATATACACACACACACACATACACACACACACACATACACACACACACACATACACACACACACACACACACACACACACACACACACACACACACACACACACACACATATACACACACACACACATATACACACACACACACATATATACACACACACACACACACACACACACACACACACACACACACATATACACACACACACACATACACATATTTACACACACACACACACGCACACGCAAACACACACACACACTGTAG
>VURO01037778.1:0-11290 GCA_015108175.1 Pelvicachromis taeniatus
CCACAGTCAGAAAAACCCCCCCCCCCCCCCCTCCGCTCTGCCTTTATTTTAGGCATCAGCCGACGAGATCAAAGGAATTTCAGAGCGCGCTAAAAATATCCGGCTGGTGGGGAAACCCACGTGTATCTGTGTTGGTTTGGCGGGAGGCGGTACGGTCCGTGTGGAAGATCGTGACACGTCTCTCTGCACCGCCGTCTGTCATGGTGACATTAGCCAGAGGGGCCAGGCGCTACAACGCCTGGGTGATGCACAGGAACTCATTGTATGTACTGGGGCAACACACGGGGTGAACAACATGTACAAGGACCTCTGCAGTCACAGTCTCACTAACAGTGCTTCTACCAGCTGCTAACTTCACATCCTTTCCTGTTGGTTGTTCACTGAAGTGTTTATTAACAGCTCTGGTTTGATTATAAAGCAGATATGTGCGGCGCTTCGACCAGCAGAGGCCAGTTATGTAATTCAGGACTGATTTGGCCTTATGGATGTGCATCCAGCATTACCACGGGGGCACTGAATTTAATTTAATTTAAATCACAGCTGAGTGTGGGCTTCATTGATCGCGAGGCGTTTTCTGTGACGTGTAGGCCTTCAGTTCCTTTTTCACAGTAATACGGCGGCGCTCCATTTCTTAAATCAATACAAACACGTCTGCATAAAACACGTCTTCTTCCTCTTCTCACAAAAAACAATTCAAACAAAGTCAAACTAATTTGGACGGAGACATCGATGGACGGGTTCATACGTTCTTACAAAGCAGCGTTTGGTTTTCAAGGTCAAGGTTTCAGCGTGTAGCAACAGCATCTTTTTTGTGTTCACCAAACAAAACCAGCCGAGATTTCATAACCTGTAACTATGTAATCTTTCACGTGTCCCGACAAGGTCACTGCGGCCACATAACGCACGTCTGCCTGCTCGTGTGCTCACTTCAAACATGGCTACAGTCTGTCCTTTAACCTGTGAAAAACAAGAGGCTAGGGTATCGTGTCACAAAATTAAAGAAACACCCCTCAAAGAATCAAAGAAACTGTTGCTCTGAGTCTAACAGCTGGTTTTAAATTAAACCTGTTTCACAAGAAAGAGTACAGTTTCTTACAACTGTTACTATTTACTTCATTCTAACCTATAAGATCACTTTGAAGCCTGAACCGTGAAAGTCATGTGATCAGAAGAAAGCACCGCCGCTGCCATCCTTTTCTTGCTGTGTCCCAATTCAGGGTCTGCATCCTCGGAGGACCCGGCCTTCGCCGTCTACGTGGGCCGGGTCCTCCGAAGGCCAGGAAGGCCAGAAGTGCGAGGCTTGTGAAATGGGACGGTCTAGCCTTCAGATTAGCGTCACCAGCTGTTCCCGCCCTCACCGCTTCTCCCGCCTTACCACTTCCACCTCCTCGGTTTTACCGTCTCCGTTGCTGCCACCAGTGGTGGAAACTGGAATTGGCTGGGCCGCGCTATGACTTCTGGGTACGCCCGACCCGTTCTTCAAATTCGGGAAATGAAGGATGCATTTGTCGGCAGCATTTGGAGCAGCCTTCGAATTGGGACAGCCTTCGTCGCGTTGCTGTGACGTAACCGGCCTACAAATGCGGCCCACAAAGGATGCAGCCCCTGAATTGGGACACAGCATCTGGCTGTGTCTCAATATGCGTACTTGTGTGTACTTGTGTGTACTTGCGTTCTCGCGGACTCATTATACGTCATCAGTCGGAGACAAGTACTGTCCCAATTCAAAGTACGCATCAAGCCGAGAGCGCGAAAAGTTCCCGGATGTGTTCTGGCTCCGCCCATTTTATCGAGCGTGCATCGGTGGTGACTTGTGTGGACTTGTGTGCGAGACCAGCCCGGTCACGTTCACATGACCTGTGACATCATCGAGTACATCATAGAGTCCGGTCTTGCCGGGAACGCGAGTCCGGACTCGCGTACTTAGAATTGAGTAACGGCATATGTCACTCCTGCAGCTGGTCCGTCCCGTTATGGTTCCCCAGAAACACTTCAGCTGTGTTCTGTTTGCTGATTGAGCTCTCAGGGCCACCGTAGCTCAGAAAGTGCTCCACGAGAGAGACAAAGGTTCTTTTGAGTGTTTTCATCACAAAAATAGACCAGACAGGCATCAGTGCACATAGCAGCCATGAACAAAGCTGAGTTTGAGGCCCGTTAGTACCGAGAGGTTAACATGAGGCTCCTCCCTTTTTTTGTTTACTGAAAAAATAGTGATTTCCTAAGCTAACACTGACCAGTGATTAAATGAAAAAGGTAACACGCTGCTACACGTGACCTCCTGCTACACCGTGCTTCCTCTGCTAACTGCTCACATACTCGCCTCAAACGGCACAAGTGGCCTCTTCATCACTTCCTCCGTTTCCTCGTGAGCCCCGTGCAAAGCTTCCCATGTGATTTCCTTGTGTCAATAAATGTATCCAAGCACCGTCACAATCAGGGTGTAGCGTCTGGTTAGTGCTTGACTCATTAGCTCAGTGGGGGCCTCGGTGATGGTGCCATGCTGCTTAATGCAGTGAGTCTGTAACGTTAGAGGGACAGCGCCCACTCTGCCCATCCACGCGGCGCCCTGTGGCGCTGATGAGTCTAAAGCACAGTGGCACATATGAACCGCTCGGGCTTGTTGCTTCTGCTATTTTTATGTCCAACTCCATTTTCTGGAGGTCATTTTTCAGACGACGTGTAAACAAAATAATACATAAAATAATATTCCTACATTCACCTGTGAGATCTCAATTTATGGACCTTACACCGCGTGGCTCCAAAAATAATCGTTTTGTTCGGGGACTGCAAACATGTTGCTCAGCACACACGAGCCCGTGACCCCCGTGACCCCCGCGACCCCCGCGGGCGCTGCGGGTCAGTGCTACACAGGGATGTAGACACAGCGTGCAGGCCCGTGTTAAGCAGACCACTTGTTTACTTTTCACTCACTCGCTTGTGACATTTATGATAATTAGTTTGAGCTGATTTAATGCAATATTGAGCCGATGATGGCTATCGTTAGAGGCGTCGATAACAAGGTCAGTGCTGGCTTACAGTGCGACTCGCTGGCTTTTGTACATCAGCCGTTGTAAATGTGTGAGGAGCAGAGGAGAGCTGACGTGTTGCTCTTATTTATCTTGTGCACACTTTGTAAGAAAACACACTGAGCTTCACTAAATCAGCACCTTTATATTGGCCTGTAGTTGTGGTCCTATAGAGATCAGAAACATCGCGTGCTGCTGTATTTGGAGACGTAGCTGCTCGATGCACAATCGGCTGGCAGAGTTAGACATGGGTGCTGCTTGCTATTTATAGAAACAGGGGTCTAGACCGGCTCTGCAGCTTAGCGCTGTGTGGAGAAAGAGGCTCGTGGGTGGTATTAGTCTTGGGGGGTGGGGGGTGTATGCGTGCGGAGGGGGATTGAACATCACGCTAGCGTGCATAAAGGTTGAGTTTGTGTGGACATGGGAGACAGCGGAGAGGGGAGGAGGGTGGATGGAGACGGGGGTTGATGTAGTGCAGCCTCTGGCAGCCATAACACAGATGTACTGCAGGTGGTCCTCACACACTCGCTGCTCACTGCGTGCACACACTCGTGTGTGTTCGTCTACATCCACAGCCTGAGCGTGTGTGTAATAATTAGGGTGTGTTTACGCTCCCTTCTTAATTTACCTGCTGTGCTGTTCAGAGACTGCACATGTGACAGGAGAGACACATGCATACATAGACAGGTGTGTGTGCAGCTCAGAGGGGGGAGCTAAGGCTTGTCCTGTAGTCAGATACTTGGGGTATCGGGGGGGCCTCGGTGGATCAGGGTAGTTCCTGAGCTTCCAGCTGATGCTTGATGGGATCTGGGGAATGTGGCGGCTGGGTCATTGCCTCGGGCTCTTTGTCACGTTTCTCGAGCCGCTGCTGAGGCGTTCTTTGTGGAGTGGCATGGCGCATTGTCCCGCTGCAGGAACTGTCATGGGGGAGACCTTAGTGTGTAACGGTGCTGTGTCAAAGCAAACGGGACGCCAGCGATCCGAGGCTTCCCAGCAGCACGGTACCGCGATCACAGCGTGATTTTGGCGGTGAAACAGCACTCACAGGGTCGTCACAGCTCTGTGGAAGACAGCAGATGCAAACCAACACCTTGTTTTGATAAGTGGAGGGCAGAGGAGGGCTTATCACAGACTGGGTGAACTTATGTCACAGTAAGGCGTGGTGACCCCTGCAGGAAGTAAAATGAAATCCTTTCTCCTCCACGTCGAGAGGATCAACTCTTCATGCCGTAAAAAGCTTGAACCAACATCTCTGACTAATTAAGGGTGAGGGGCAGCTGAGCTGGAGCTGCTGACGCTAACAGCCTGCTGCACATAGCTGTGAATTACAATCTTAAAGTAGCTCAAGTCTTTGAACACGCGTGTGAGAGTACCTCTGCTGGAGTTCACGGTGCACGTGACGGCTCGGTGCCGTCAGAAGCAGCAGCAGCCTGTTATTACACACTCAGCAACACAGGCGCTAGCTGCTATTAAACAGCTAAGGAAGTGTGTGTGGTGGGAGTGTTTGTGTCGAAACGAGCGCAGGCCCAGGTACCTGCGAGAGCTTTCATGTGTAACGTTTAGTTAAAGCACGAAGCAAACCTAATCATCCCCGTTAGTGTCTGTGCTCTGCAGAGGACAGGTGACAGGAAAAGGTCGCGGCTGCGGCGTGCTGAGATCGGAACGCTGAACTAAAAACATCATTCAAACTGTCGAGTCATAAAACGTGTTCCGATGGAAATCTGTGTGACTGGTCATCGCAGCGTGGACACAACCGTGTTTGTGACCTCAGGATACGTCTCACACACGCACACATGCACGCGCACACAAATGCACATACACACATACATGCACGTGCACACACACACTCAGGAGCTCGTGGTGGCGTGCACGCTCACTCTCTGGTGTTCAGATTGTGAGCGCCGCTCTGCTGAGTCTGGCAACAATGGCTGCCAAATCCCACTCTGTGGATTCAGAAGTGTGTCATTCAACACGTTTCCTTCAGAGTTTTGAAACCAGATGTATTTTGTAACAGCCACACATGACGCTGCCACACATTCTCAGACCTGCTGTGTTTTTGCGTGTGTAAATTCCACAGTGAGCCTTTCATTGTGACTCAGTTTGAGGGGTTTATAGACAAACGCTGTACAGGATGCACGTTGGTTTATGTGTGAGTGTTGCACGAGTATGTCAGGAAGCAACTAAAACAGCAAAGGTTTAATCTTTTGTATCATTGTGTAACATTAGTTTCTAGTACTGCAGTTTTCTCATAAGCATGTTTGCAGTGAGCACTGGTGATGTCCCAGGCTTTACAGCCCCCCCCCAGCAGATTACTGTAAGTGAGGCACTGCTGGGAAATTTAACATGACTTACGGCAGACAGCTGCGGAGCACGCACTGCAGCTCAGAGTGGGAGAGACAGCCATGTTTTGCTAAGTCAGGCTTTTGTGTCTGACTGTCGAGTCGAGTTCAATTTCCCTCACTTCATAATCCAGTTACAGCATGAATAAGAGGTCCTGCATCCCTGCTCATTACTGACTGTGAAGACTGTGTTTCATCAGCACCCGAGTGCTAAACATCATGGATGGATGGGGAGGGAGGGGGGGAGAGAGGGGGGGGGGGAGAGAGGGAGAGAGAGGGATAGAGTAGAGAGAGAGGGGGAGAGAGAGAGAGAGAGAGAGAGGGATAGATTAGAGAGAGAGAGAGAGGGAGAGATGGATGGATGGATGGAGAGGGAGAGAGAGAGAGAGAGGGGGAGAGAGAGAGAGAGAGAGAGAGGGAGAGAAGAGAGAGAGAGAGAGAGAGAGGGATAGATTAGAGAGAGAGGGGGAGAGAGAGAGAGAGAGAGATGGATAGATTAGAGAGAGAGAGGGAGAGAGAGAGGGATAGATTAGAGACAGAAAGACGGACGGATGGATAGAGAGAGAGGGGGGGGGAGAGAGAGAGGGAGAGAGAGACAGACAGATGGATGGATAGAGAGAGGGAGAGAGAGACGGACGGACGGATGGATAGAGAGAGAGAGAGACTCGACCGTGGCGACACACTCCTTGCTGCTGCCCTCACCGTGCACAGGTGTACACCCCATACCCATACCACTGTACAGTGTACACGTGTGTACACCCGCATTTTCCCACTTGGTAAAATGAGTGTGTGGGGCTGTCGCGGCCTTCAGAGTACCAAACGGGACAGGCAGGGAAAAAAGAAATACTACAAGACGATTGCGTCCCTTTGACGCCGTAGGTCATGTCTAAGAGTTCGATGCGACCGTAACGTCGTTACAGGCGAGGCTCTGACCACATGTGTTTAAGCTGACGCCACACATCTGCAGTTAAAATGTCAGAGGAACAAAAAAGAGAATCACTTCATTTCCTGTTTCCTGTTTGAAAGAAGTGTGTTAAATCATTTTAAAGATGATCTGTCTTTTCTTTGCAGACGGTGCGTCATGGTTTCCCCTACCAGCCCACCTCTTTGGCCTTTGACCCCGTGCAGAAGCTCCTGGCCATCGGCTCAAGAACTGGTGGCGTGCGAATGTATCCTTTACGTTGTGTTCGCGTCCTTCGCCCACCGACACGGTAATGAACTCTGATTTAAGTATTTACTGTGAACACGTGGCTGCTGCCACAGAAGCAGAAGTCTCCTACTGTTTCATCTCCTCCTGGACAAACCAGGCAGGGGCCTCCCCACCTCTGACCTTTGACCTCCCCCCCCCGGTTCTTGCTCCTCTTTCTGTCCTGTCATTTCGTGTCACTCACTCGTCTGGTTGCAGACTGTCCCTCCAACAGCCCGCCTCCTGGGCCGCGGGGATGCGGTGGAGGGACATGTAAGCGCAGTCCAGGTAGGATGTTCCACCCTCGTTAACGCCCAGCGTCCCCCTGCGGCGGAGGCTCCAAACGCGGACACTGCAGCAGCCCTCCTGCTGGGTGACGTGTCAGAGGTGGACGTGACGCTGAATGTTTGAGAAGGAGGAAAAGAACCAGGTGCTGAAGGAGCCGACGATGATGAAACGAGACAAAGACGTACCAAATACTTGTTCTTTGCTGTGAATCCGCTTGTTCTTCCAGTGGATTAATATACCAGCATTTTCCTTTTTTACATTTTCTTTGTTCAGTCATTATTTCTTTGTATTCGATTTGCTTTAAATATAAAAGTGTTGCCGTCCTGCAGTCATAAAAACAGACTTATCCAACCAGATTTTATAAATTCTACCTCTAGGAAGAGGAAACGTGGCAGCTGGCTCAGTGATCGCTCAGGACGTCCCACTGAGGAAGAACAGAGCACTGTGTTCGGTTTGTTAGCCGGACCGTTCAGACGGTTATGGACGGACTCAGATCCAGATCTGAATCAGGGTTTTTAAGTGTGCTACCGTCACAAATGCATTTTACACTGAAGTATGAAAAATGATCTTGTGAAATCCAAGAAAACATCACCAGTCTTCGGTTTTCAGCCTTGTTTCCGATTGGGCCACGCTGTAGCTTCCTGTGGACATGAATACTTAATCTGTCATCTTTGATAAAGTGAACTGGGAAGCTTTAAGCCTGGTTCAGATAAGCTCAGGGTTAGGTTAGTTAGCTGTTGCTGCCTTGAATAGTCCCACTTTGGCACTGCTGTGTGAGAGTAAAGCGGGCTGGGGTCGCAGCTGGATCAAGCCCTTGAATGACTTAGCATCTGCATCGACATGCTGCACACACCTCGCTCGGCCCGTCACACACTCTCTCTCGATTGCCTCACTCCTCGATTTTGCCCTTTCTCAATCTGCCTCGCCTGCCGTCGTCTTCTGTCTCGCGGACCTTCCCCCATTTCTGCTTTTATTTATTCACCCTTCGTCCGTCCTTCACGGCCTGTCTCAGTGTTCCTCCTCTTCCTCCCGAGGCTTTGAACATTCACCTGTCATCTTCTCTAATGCTCTCCTCTAGTTTCAGCCTCTTTTCCTCTCTGAGTCGCTTTAGCTGTTTTGCTAAGGCTGTATGTGTGTTTGTAGGTAGGAAGATATTTACTCATATCTTTAATTCTGCATTGATAAACACAAAACTTGCCAATTATATGTGGCGCGTTTCGATTTCGCCGTCTCTTCAGCGTGTACGAAACAAGCGTTCTGTCTGCTGCAGACACTAAGCTCATACTTTCTGCTTTAGCACTTCATCAGTATGTGGCACAAACGTATGATTGCTTAAATCAAAGTTAACGTTCACATGACACCGCTGACTGCAGGACTGTGGGTTTGTCTGTGGGGAGTGGGTTTTCCGGTGTGTGGCCGGCCTCTGTACGTCGGAGTGGACTCTGCTTGCTTTGTTCCCAGCCTGAATTGTTGGAAAGTGGGCGCTTTTGTGCATGTTTACTTAAATCCTTGTTTCAATTGAAGTCTTAGTTTGGAGCTGCTCTTCATCACTAACCTAACAAACAGTTAATAATGTAACTGTACTTTATTATAGCAGCTCTTTATGCTGGTGTACCCGAGTCCTGCCGTACCGTCTGCTGAGTGGGCTTCACTGTTGTGGTCGAGTGTGCTTACGTACACCGAGAGCAGGTTTGGGCGGCGCTGTGGATTTGGTGGGTTGAGGAGTAGCTGCGATGACTTTCAGCGGGTCAGAAAAAGCAGGAATAGAAGTTGTGAGAGCAGCGTGTACACAGAGAAGACGTAGAGGCGACACATCGTGGAGAACTTTGGTTATATTATTAAGGATGGTGGTAAAAGTACACAGGGACAGATAGTACAAAGCTCGCTCTCTGCTGACATTTACATCTTTACCAGCTACAAACCAAAGAGCTCTGTGGTGGGAGGAGCTTCACTGTGAGCTAAAAACACATAAGTAAGGTTCTGTAACCCAACAGACTGAAGAAGAACGCTGCTTTACAGAAACAAACCAGCAGGAGGAGCCCTGAGAAAGTCCCCGTGGGTCAAATATCCAGCGTCAGTGAAGCATTTTGGCTAACAGCAGCTCGGGTGCCAGTTTTAGCTAACGGTTTGTTTTCTGGGCTTTTAGCTTTGAGCCTTCATCAGGCCGTGGTCTTCAGACCTGCTCGTGCCTCTGTGGGCAGAAGAACGTCGTCTGCAATAACACCACGACTCATTCATCTAAAAATATGTAAAAGATGGCCGCCCCTCCCTGAGCCTGGCTATGCTGGAGGTTTCTTCCTGTTGAAAGGGAGTTTTTCCTTCCCACTCTTGCCAAGTGCTTGCTCACAGGGGGTCATATGATTGTTGGGGTTTCTCTGTATTAATGTAGGGTTTCTACTTTACAATATAAAGCTCCTTGAGGGGACTGCTGTTGTAATTTGGTGCTGTGTAAATTGACAAACATGCTGAGGGCTGAAAGCAGAGAATGTCCTGTCGCGTCACTTTATCTTTGCACAGATAGTTACTTTGTTTTTCCTCCTTGTCATGAGTAACGATGCTGTAAATTGTTGTTGGGTAACATGCAGAAGTGGCACTGAGGCAGTCCTATCTTACTGCACATGAACACAGGGGTGTTTGAACACACATCACTATGATTTCATCATCAAAAAGATCAAACTCCAGGTGAACCCTAACCTCACCTGCAGCCGCTCCGTCACACATCGTCCTGGCAGAGTTACTCTGCAGTCACGTAGCCGTGCTGTAAACGGTGGGCGTTTTGCGTAGTCGATTGTCAACATGCTGCTGTTGTGCTTTTTTGAATTCCCCCAGTGACACATTGCCTCCTACGAGCCTTACTGAGTTACCAGCGACTGGAAGAGACCCTCCTCTCCTTCCATCGCCCAGAAACTGTGCACGGGCGTTTTGCTGTGGACAGCTGCGTTGTTCATGTCTGAAGTGCGTCTTTATGTCACGTATTTAACATGAATGGCTGAGTCAGTCACAGCAGGACCGGTCCCGCTCTGATGAATAGTGCATAGCAACAATGTCATCAGGGTTGGCGCAGTGGGTTGGCAACAAGGCTCTCTGCAGTGGGCTCCCAGGACACTCCTCCCTCTGCTGTGAGCCAGACGACCAGCACGTGCTGAGGTTTGGTTTACTGGGAACAAATATAATGGAGAAGGTGTGTGTGTGTGTGTGTGTGTGTGTGTGTGTGTGCGCGCGCTTCTCTGTTCCGCGTTGGCCATCTGAATGTGCGTCCACGTGCTGCCTGCCTGTGTCAGTATTGTGTGTGTGTCGCTTTGCGCACACACACATGCATGTGTGTTTGATCTGTGCGGGGTGTGTGGACGTGGCTGTAGCTCCAACAATGGCTTCTTGTAATAGAATTGCTCAGACTGTGACAGGCGTCACGTCTCGTAAGCGTCGATCGGATCAGGAGTAGAAACACAAAGTGAGAGACGGTGATAGAGCAGCGAGAGAGGCCGGCGAGGATTTCTGTGGCTACGAGAGTGTGTTTGTGCACCGCACAGCTCACACTGATCTCACACTGATCTCACACTGATCTATGTGCACTGTAATAGTGTAACCCCGGGTTACGAGTTTAATCCGTTCCAGAACCGAGCTCGGAGCCCGAACGAATTTCTCCCATTTAAAATAATGGAAATGAGATGAATCCGTTCCAGCCCTCCCAAAAAGTCCCCAAAATATCATAAATAATGGAAAAAAAACATGTTTTTAAATAAGAAACAAACATCAAAATACTGTATTAGTAGATATAGTTAAATAAAGGATAAACCAACTTAAGCAAATATAACCTTACCTTGGCGGCAGACGATTGCAGTTACCGAAGGCCGGCTGAGGAAGGAGGGAGGAGGCACAATACGTACGGTAAAACTAAAAGAACACTTTCTTAAACTTCAAACAAAACTAACATTGTACTTTCTTAACTGTACGGACGGACGGACGTGAGCCAAGCAGGTGTCATCATAAAGGGATCAGCCTTGAAGCGGCTCTGGGTAGAAGTTTCCGGGTAAGAAAGGCGAAGCGGGAACTAGCGGCTGTTATATTCTGGTCTCATTCACGACAGACTCCACAATATCTGTTTCCTACCCAACGGGGTAGTAAGGTTTATTAATAAGTCAGGTGGCTCAGGTTAACTCTCTGCCATGTACGTCAGCAGCACACAGCCTAACGTTCCGGCCCAACACCAACTTCCTGGTGTCACACTCTAAAACATCCGTGCAGCAACACAATCCACTGTGGAACAAATCATCTTATGAACAATCATTGACATTATTACAGCGGTGACGTATCGCAGCTCGGCTCGTAACATAGGCAGGCCTCGTACACCGGGGAGAAACTTTGCTCTGATCGCGGCTCGTAAACCGAAATACTCGTACACAGAGCTGCTTGTAACCCGGGGTTACACTGTAGATACTTTTCTGCACTGT
>VURO01037781.1:0-10512 GCA_015108175.1 Pelvicachromis taeniatus
GGGCAAAACGATTATTTTCCAAATCGATGAATCTAGTGATTAATTTTTCGATGCATCGATTAATCTAATGATATATGTTACTGCTAAGCAGCTTAAATTAGTTTTGCATTTACAGAGGTTGGGTGTTTATCTCTGAGTGTATGTCTACGTGGGGGGTGTCTGGATGAATTAAAGGGTAAAAACCAGCGTTAGTAAAAAAGTTGAAAACTTACGGTCGTTTTATGATCGGCCATTTCCACCTTACAAAGCAGGGAAACGACTGAATCACTTCCTGTTCGGTTAAAATATCCCCATACTGTAGAACTGCGTGTTCGGGGGGCGTGGTTTAAGTCGACATGTTACCGCTACTTGCTGCCGCCATGTGTTTTTTTTTAAAGTGACGACGCATCGACGCAAATTTTTTATGTCGACGTATTTAGTTGTCCCGGCCCTGTTCACTACCTCATGGTCACAGTGGCTTAATATTGTGTCTGTCCTGTGGATGAGCGGATGAGTTATTAGGAATTTCTGAGCTATTCAATAAAGCATATTTGTTCAAAGCAGAAGACAAACGTGAAAATGAAAGGTGGCCAAAATGAGTAAGATGATTCTGCTGTTATAAACACACAGGTAGTGTTTCAGGTCAAATTTCTAACTTGAGAAGCCTGGAGACCCGTGGAAAACATCCTTAGCAATTTTAAAGCATTGCTCCAGCCTATTACAAGTCAGTACCACAGTTACAGATATTTTATTCTTTGGTATTGTCCATAGTCTTAAATCGGTCAAAAGGTGGATAAAGAAAGGACATAAACATGGCACCAATATTAACGTAAACATTTTCACAAAGTATGCATTTATCTTAGCTATCATGATGGGTGGTACACCCGTCTGTAAAACATTTATATCAGCCTATCTAAGAAAGAAAACAAGGGGTGAATTTCCCCCCCACTCAGTCTATATGCAAGTGACAGCAAGTCTTATCTACTGTTGTCTTTTAATAGTCCACTGAACTGGAACCTAATCTGATCTACAATCCCAGGGGCGAGAGAGCCTGATGTACTTTGGAAAACATCTCACTCTGATGTTCAGCTTATATCCTGAGGCAGCAGAGCTTGGACTCCATGAGACTCCACTGTATCTGCTCCATAGTCCTTTTGCATCTCTTTTGAGGTGTTCGCACCTCCAGGGATTCACAAAGATCCCAGCATGTTGTTATCTGCCCAGTGATAGAAAAACAGATGTAATCATTCACTGTACACTACCCTGCAGCAACAATCCACTGAAGGCAAAAGCCTGCTGTCAGAAAACAAAAGTACAGTGCGCACCTACAATATTGTCTCCGTAACAAAGTTAAAACTTGTTCTCTTTGGCACTAATAGCTGCGTGACCTTCTTGAACATTAACAAAGTGAGTGACTCACTTGTTGCTAAGATACTATGGTATTCAAACAGTACTTATTGTGAGAGGATATTAAATCTGCCACTCAATATAACATAGCCTTTAGTCCAGTGAAGCTTCACTGTTGCGATGTTGTCAAAGCACATACATACACACAGTGAAAAGTGCCTTGCTTTATGGCAAACCTCTTTGAGACGTGCACGCCTCACAAATGTGACCAGAAGGTCAGATGGAGTGCCCTTTTCATGTCACTCATAATCCTCTGCTTTTAAATCGCCGTGTTTTTGTGTGAAACACATTAAAGGACATTTTTGTAACGTGTGTAATGTTTATACTTATCAGTAGTTCAGTTTTAGCATCACGGTACCACGATGCTGCCTGTATTAGCTAGTCTGGGATACTGTGGGGTTTGGGGAAACAGTTTTTGTGTTTTGGAGCAAAACACTTCCTCTATACTCATTCCACTTCAGTAGAGCATGTTCAATGCTAAAGTCCTGCTGCCAGGACAACACTGTGGCATGCCTGTACAACAGTGATGTGTAGACTGTACATAGCAGACCTGGAGAGACTTTATCTTCCCCGTCAGCTGGAAGCAAAGCCAGGGTTTTACCGCAGGCGCACCTAGCTCGTTTTAAAGGTTAAACTGTCGATCGCATCTAATTAGTTATTGTCTGAAGGTGTTGAAGTTTCCTATTTCAGTCCCATTTAATGTTCTAACTTACTTTTTTTTTTTTTTTAAATGATAGATAACATTTACATTTATAAGTCGGCTAGATCAGTTTATTCCAGAGATCTAATTCATTTCAATTATATATTCTTTTCTGATTAAAGGAAGGAGCTGGAGATCAGCAGCACCAGCTCCAAACTAGAAGAAGAGGAGGCCCTAAACTTTGGACTGCAGAGGAAGACCAAGGAGCTGCAGGTAAGTTTGCAGTTTGTTGTTTATCTTCTGTACTAGAAGTGTTTGATCATCTAACACTAGCAGTGTTATTTAACAATCGCATGGTGAGACCTACCAGAAAGACAAAAGAAGTGACACGCCCAAACAGGTGATGTAAAGTGATAATTATCCACAGAAACCTAAAACATTTTCTGCACCAGGCTGTAAATATGCTTTTTAATGCTTTAATGCTCACTCAGATTCAAACAAACCATGTTATATTCATACTTCATACTCTAATATAGTATTATATAAAATAATTAACCTTTTGCATTTGTTTTACATGACCAAGTCTGTTTGACCACTTAATGTGTTCGAAAACAAGACCGTTCAAACGGATAAGCTTAGAAATGTAAATCAGACTTTTGTGGCCCCTCTGGTAATGATTTCTTGTCATCATCAATAATTTTCAGATGTTTCCCAGAACAGGCTGAATATGTCAGCTCAATGTGATGTCTCACATTTGTCACCAATGTCACTGACTTTCTGACTTTTATGTCAGACTCTGTCCCTCATTCTGCTAGTAGCTGGAGTGGTGGTGGTAGTGGTGGTGTTTAGTGTCCATCACCTGTGGCTCGCACACTCTTTACTCTTGCAAAAAGCTTTTTTCACTGCTGTCACGTTTCTTAGCTGATAGAATACTGGTAGCTAAGCTGACTGAGCTGACGCACAGCACTGCTTGAAGGACATGTGGAGTCCTTCCCTTCTGAGTTGATAGTCATCAGCCAGGAAACAGGGCTGGTATGTGCCTTTCATCTGCAGCCTTTAATTTCTGAAAATGTTCAAAGCGCTGTAAAGACGTTTACGTGCCCAATGTGGGTATTTGCTCAACATTGAGCTGGCTTATCGAGTTAGTCATCACTAATCAACACAGAAAAGGTCTTGAAGTTACCTTTATAATAATAACTGTATAATATTTCGTTGAAGTGACTGTGTCTTTTGTTGACTGGCTTTTAACTGGAGTTAAACAGCGAACCCAGCTGTGGGTTACAACACGGCAGAAAATAAGCATCCCTGCCTTTTAGCAAAGCTGCTGGGCTGAACTCTGTGATGGGAGCAGTCACTTCACAGCACCAAGCATGGCAGGAAATGTTTAAAATGCACTGCCTACACCCCCCCCCCCAGCGTTGTGACCAGCATTTCAGTTTGAGTCTGAAACCGTTCCTGCCTTTTTAATATTTATGACACAGCAGGTATTGGACAAATGACTTCATTGTTGATAATTGTGCCACTACTTGTATTATTCAGTGTATTCAACTATCATAATGCTGCATCTAGGCCATGATATTTCTAATAATCAGCAATGTTTTCTTGGTTTGATCATTTCAAACTTCATTCACTGAAGCTTCCTGTTTCACTGGAGAGTCAGCACAAGCAGGTGATTGAGGATATTGTGGTCTTACTCACATTTGTGATAAGCTATGTAATAAAATGCCATATTTCCATATTTTATATATTTGTATGTTTTTTTCAACTAACTGTAGTGAATCGAACTGCCATTAATTCAGGGGAACACACTCACCTTATCACTGGTCACACAAGTCCACAGCAAATCTCATTCTTGAGTTTGCCATTCTTATCATTCCCATTCCTGTAAATGCAAGAGAACACACTCTCCACTGAGGCCAGCAGCAGCAGGCAGGGGGGTGCCGAGTCTAACTGATTGTTACCGGTTGTTGAGGAAATCTTTGATCCAGGACCAGGTGGCAGGGTGGATGTGAAGATGGACCGTTTTTTTTTTTTTTGCTGAGGATGTCTGAGATTATTTTGTTGAACGCTGAGCTGTAGTCAGTGAAGAGCACCCTGTGGCTCTCTGTAAAGGGTGATGGTGATGGCATCCTCCTCGGACTGATTTGCTCTGTAAGCAAGCTGGTAGTGGTCAAGGGAGGAGGTCAGACAGTGTGTGATATACTGAGGAACTGTTTGAAACACTTCATAACTGCAGACATGAGGGCTATAGGTATGTAGTCATCTATACCAGTCTTTGGGGTCGTGGGAATAATTGTGGAGGCCTCCAGCAAGGTGGGAACAGTGGCATGAGTCGGGAAGAGGTTGACCACACCCACTGGCAGCTCTCTTTGGGAGGGTCTCAAGTAAACCAATCAAGGAAGTTGTTGAGCTCCTCTACAAGTGTGAGGCTGCTGATAGATAGATAGATAGATAGATAGATAGATAGATAGATAGATAGATAGATAGATTCTGTCATTCTGTTTTGGAAGTTTTGATGCTGTACAAGAAACAGAGACTGTTTTGTTGTTTAACTTTCTCAAGAAAAGACAGTGTTGCACCTCATTTGTCCTTTGATGACAGGAAAAGGACAGCTGAGTTATCACACTGTAAACCTCTCTGGAAATAAATCTTTCTCACTGCAGACATTTGGACTTGTTACAGCAGGAGAAACACAGGTGCAGCGAGTAAGATTATAGATGGATTTAAATATTCCAGTAAAACATGCCAGCCGACATACCAGTGCATCGTCAGGAAAACACCTGAATGCAAGTTGTAATTAATGGGTTTAGCTACACATTGTGTTTCTTAAGTCAGCATAGAATAGTTCAATTGTGGAAATGTTTTTTAAACCTCTTTTCAAAATCTTTGCAAGTAAGGTCACAAGGGTTATCACTGACTGGTGATACTTACATTAAAGTGTTGTTGAGTTCAGAATGAGCTGGTTCATTGTTTAGTCTGAGCAACTGTATGAAATACAAGTGTATCCTCCAAAAACAAGAAGATCTATTTTGTATCTTATTTGCAGGAACACGTTTTTGTACACTACATGAAGCCAATAATATGAAATTATATTTGCATGCTAATTTTCACTACTTCAGTCAAGCTCAGATAGTGTGTGTAGGATAAAACAGCAAAGGTAAATTTGCCATTTCAGATTGTATGTGATTTTTGAAACAATATGTTCTTATTTTTGGAGTTTTCAGTCAAGACGGGTTATTTCCAAACCAGTGTTATCCATTCGAGCTATGGCTATGTGATGTTAATTCCCTCTGCTACCATCAGTTTCAT
This sequence comes from Pelvicachromis taeniatus, assembly GCA_015108175.1. Taxonomy (NCBI): domain Eukaryota; kingdom Metazoa; phylum Chordata; class Actinopteri; order Cichliformes; family Cichlidae; genus Pelvicachromis; species Pelvicachromis taeniatus. The sequence goes on from VURO01037781.1 coordinate 5,336, forward strand.
AAGTTGGCTGTAAACTCTCTCAGATTGCTCACATAATGATGGACAAATATGTTAACATTCATGGTTACACTGGACGACAAAGCTTCAGTTTTCCAAGTTCTACTACGTAGATTTACACCATTAAAAGTGACGATGCTAGTCCTGCTCAGATACAGGACCGGTGAAGCTACGCAGTAATGTCAAGGGAATAAACTGCAGGAAGTACTGTTTGAAATATACTGAAAAATACACAGCAGATTTTTTTTTTTAACCTGTGTGTATACTTTTGACACTGTGTGGATAAGAGAAAATCTAAAATAAATTCAAACTTGTGCATCCAGTTCTTGTTTTTTAAAGTCATTACATATCTAATGCTGGAAAAAGATCAATACAAATAAATCATGAAGTGTACATCACACCTTTTGTACTAGATTACTGCTGTGTATTAGCTAGGCATGATAAAGTTAGCAGCTTATCATAGAGCAGACAAACAACTTGGCTTATGTGTTTTTGGTTTTAGAAAAAAAACAGCAACATTTTTCAGTATTACGGTCAGCAGAGCCCTGACAGCAGAGTTCAGCATCTGGAGACATCCAAAGTTTCCTGGAGCTTTCAGTCACTGTGACTAAAACCACAGTGGCCTTTACAGTGCAACAAAAAAGTGCCACCTATCTGAACCTCAAATTTCAACAAAGCTAGGGGAAAAAGCCATCCCAGTTATTAAGAAGTCATCTTTGGTGAGTGCAGTGGAAAATCATGACAGCAGTGAGTGTACGCTGTACCACTAAAGACGGTGCCATTTAAATCACCATCTTCAGGATTGCAGTCCCTGCCGAAACAAGAGTAGAATAGCTTATTTTTGTATGCATCATGCTCTCTGTCTATCTGGGAAGTAATGTTTTTTCTGCTGAATCTTACAATGGCATGCAGATAAAATCAAACAAGTCTGAGAGCTTTTATCTGTGTCGCTGGTGCATGTTGCAGATAATGTGTTTAGTCTGTGTCTGTCGCTGAGTTCAGAGAGAGAGAGGGAGAGGGAGTGTTATGGGTTCAGGTGGTGCTTCTCTGTTCTGCCAGTGCTTCTGGGAGCCTGATGTTTCCTCCAGAGTTTGTCAGTAGTGAAAATAAAGAGCTCCTTTGTATCTAATTTGAAGACTGAAAGACAATCCATGTGTCTTTGAGGGTGCACGTGTTTTTTGCATTTACTGTAGCTTTGGCATCCTCTCACAATGAAGCTATTATATGTAACCTCCTCCTACTGATGAAGATGCAGGTGGACAGGCCAGCCAGCTGGACATCACCCACTGAGGTTTTCCCTTTGACGTAAAGGTTGCACGAATATGTCCACACGAGCTGCGGCAGAATCAAAGAGAGCGCTTTGTCTATCGCCGGCGATGAAGCCGCCTCTCCCTCTCTAGTATGCTGTAATTCAAAGCAGTTGGGCTGAAGGGAGAGCAGCCCTGCGGCCTTGACTTCTTACAGCAAAACTTTTGATCGGTTTTATGTAGGGTTGTAAAACGGTTTACACTCAGTCACAATCTGAGCGTTATCACAACCTGTGAAGATAAAGCTCATGTTGGCTCTTTGTTTGGTCTGTAGCAGATGTTTGCTGGAGGTGTTTGATCAGATTGGGCCAAAGCAGTGATGAGACTCTCGTATCCAGATTACTCTATTTAAGTTTTCTGTTGCCCTCTCCCTTATAGCTATGTATGCTTATCTTCTGTATAATATGGTATCGTATGCTTTAGTATCATTTGAAATCATAAAACATAGAATTAATCTTAATTAACTGATAATACAGTTGTATTGTTTTTTTGTAATGTATTGTATTATAGGATGCTGTACCATATCATACCGTATCGTATCATATTTTGTTTGTAGACAGCGATCGCTACTGGAAAATGTTTTAAACGTATTTTAGTTTTTCTCTAGTCGCCCCCAAAAAACATGAGCTGTGTGGACTCAGTCATAAGTCCCTCCTACTGCCAAGAGGTGTTTCTACTCTGACAAAAAGAGCACCTGTGCTGAACAAGTGTGACATCATACTTAATACCAATCATTTAATCTACTGTATATCTTTACCTATAAAAAGAAATACTTGGACCACGTCGATGGGAGCTGTCATCAGCAAAAACTTTACATCTGGAGTGTGGAGGTGGCCATCTGGTGGCATTTAAAACAACAAAGCATGCAGATTCCTGCTTCATTGCAGTGATCTGAATTATGCTAGTGCATGTGAACATTATAGATGCAGGGAAGGCCTAGCAATTGTTTGGCTGGGGGGCTCTCACAGGATATCACTGCCCACACTGCTGACCATCCCCTCTGACACAAGCGAGTAGACATCTGCACTGAGGCCACATCTGATTGCAATTTATAGACAGTTATTATGGTTTCAGATCGAAGAGGGGGAAAAGAAACCCGTAAGCACAAGCAATTATGGAGATCAAACCCTGCAAGCATTCTCAGCAGTGATGCCCTAATTCTGTTGTTTCCCCCTCGCTGCTTCATGACTAGAGGCATCTTTGTGGCTTCACTCAGAATCAAGTTCATGTTTTTAAATCAGTGTACAAAATCTTCCTGCTACACATGAGAAGTCTAAATTGCATTTACCCATGTAGTCTGGCTCAGACTTCTTAACACTGTTGGTGCATGATCTGTTTTTTTACAATTGTATTAGAGCCACAGTGTTTACTTTGAGGGTGGTTTGGGGCTCTGGAAAAGAGGAATTTAACAAGAAACAGATATTTGAGTGGGAAACTGTCAGTGAGAGAAAAAGAGGCCGTGCATGCATAAGGGGGTGTGGACAGTAAAGTGCCGGAGGGGATCGACGGTGAAGCTATGTGTGTGTGTGTGTGTTTGTGTGCGCACGTGCGTGTCTCAGTGTGTGGGACACTCAGTCAGTCATTCAGTTGGGCTGCTGCTGCCTCACCATGGCTGTTCTCTCTGCAGAGGCGCTCCGCTGGCACGTGAGTTTTTATTTTTGTGTTTCTATTTAAACATCTCAAAAATGAGAAAGTTAATGTCTCTGTGTGATGTTTTTGAGCAGTTAAAAATATTTATGATGTTTTTAAATGAAAGATGGCACAAGTGCCGGAGAGTTCTCCAGCGCCTGTCCGTATGTGTGTGGTTTACATTACGTTTGTTCGCTGTTTGGGGACATTTAGGCGCTGTGGCTTTCACCACTTGAGTGAAGTGGAGGTGTTGTTGCTGTGAGTGGCCCTGGGCGACCCGCCATGTCAGACACACTTCCTGACACTGAAACATAGATACAAACTGTAGATAACCAAGAGCATGACTCATCTTGGTTAGAGAGCAGCCGTGCTGGGAAGCTAGCAATACATTTTTATTAGTAATTTTAAAAAAGCGGTGTTGGCATGACATGAGTGGAACAGAAATGCTCTGCGGATGATTTATTTCTGTTAGATCATTCTGATGGTTTTGACCGTATGAATAGATTCCAGCACTCTTAAAATGTAGGTGCACACAGAGACTTCTAGGTATGTACTGGTGGAGGGAGCTAAGTTTGTATTATTGCAGGAACTTTACCTTAATAAAATGTATATAAGTGTATACATTTTCTGTATAGTTTCATCCCCCATCACACGCTACTACTCTCTTTTTATCCATTGCACAATACTATGTCACTTTATTAGAATCACTTGCACTGATAGTTAAACAGTTATTTATTTTACCAGATATAGTTATATCATTACAGTTATTTTATATTATATTTGCACTGCCCCACTCTATACTACTGTATACTACAATTCTTGTTGTATAAATTGTATATCTTTACTCCTCTGTTCCTGTTACTGCATTGAGCATGTGTATGACAAAAGAGTTTCCCTCAGGATAAGTAAAGTTCTTCTTATTCTGATTCTTAAAAGTGCCTCGAGGCAACTGTTGTTGTGATTTGGTGGTATATAAATAAAATTGAAGTGCCTTATGAAGACACTGGATATTTAAAAGTTCAAAAGCAAGAGTGTTTAAAAAATATGAAACCACTTTTTCTATATATTATAACATATTGTGCTAAATGAGCACCACTGATTCATTCATTCAAGCAGCATTTTAGTGCAGCAAGCCTGCGTTGAGGTTTCGTGAACCTGCTGGATGCTCATATTTTATGAGACGGTTACCGCTCCTCGAGGCTGGTTTTGCTGGAGGATTCTTCCTGTCAAATGGGAGTTTTCTTTCCCACTGTTACCCAATGCATGCTCATAAGGAAGTGTCTGATTACCGGGATTCTCCCTGTAATATTTTGGAGTATAAAGCGCCTCGAGGCGCTTCTGCAACTGATTTGAATTGAATTGTATGTAAAAATCAAACTTAAAGTAGCCATTCACACATTTAGATAAAATATTTTTACATCATACATTTCACATGCCTTTTACATGCAATCATTATAATTTCTCTTCGTATCTAAATGTAAACTTACATGGAGTTATGGAACACAGTAAATATTCCTGGTTTGGTTCAGGATTGTTTACGCTGCAGAAGATGCTGACACAGGAGCAACATGCAAAGTCTGCTCAATATGTTTTGGATATTCATTTATTATTTCTATGTTGGGCCAATGAAAATCAGCCCATTATTTTTATTTAAACCAAAAGTTGCATATTTAATCTTTTTGGCTCCATTGTGGTAATGAGTTCACATAATATGTAATATGTATTATACATATCTAACCGGAGGAAGTGCACAACGTGAAGAACTTGAAGGGTAGTTGTTTGGCAGTGATCAACATCCTTTTTAGATCATTACTGTTCCAGGCTGTACCAAATATTGTGCGAACATGCATGATTGTCATTGCTCTACATAACTATGGCTTTGGAGTAAAAAGTATACTTTGCGATGAAGTAGCTGAGAGTTCCAAAAATAACTAAAAATGCTTTGGTTATTTTCAGAGGTGGTCAGTTCTCTGTAAAAAATAGTGCTTTTGTTGGTTTGCAAGGAATAAAGAATGTGTTGTGCTACAAATTTAAAGGTTTGTGTAATCTTTCAAATGTTTTAAAACTGTTGAAATGAGATCAAGAAAGCTAAGTTTTCACTTAATTCAATTCAATTCAATTTTATTTATATAGCGCCAAATCACAACATCAGTCGCCTCAAGGCGCTTTACATTGTAAGGTAGGACCTACAATAATACATACAGTGAAAAACCCAACAATCATATGACCCCCTATAAGCAAGCA
>VURO01037781.1:12773-25382 GCA_015108175.1 Pelvicachromis taeniatus
CACACACACACACACACACACACACACACACACACACACACACACACACACTCTATAATTGTAAAGTAGCATGTTCTCACATACCCAGGAACATGCATAGCATTCAGTTAGTACACAGTCTTCAAGACAAACACTTTAAACTGGAAACCACAGATTCTCCATAGAAACACGAACAACAAAAATGAACTTCCCAGTCAGGTGTAGAAAATGAAAGGGGGTCATGTACTGTTATATGTAAGCTCTGGGTTATTATCCAGTTTAAGCTTAAGGATTGTCAAATTGTTTTGCTCCTTTGCTTTTTATCTTGGGTTTTGGTAGTTTTGATGCAGTCAGGAATCAAAATAGATAAATATGACCTCACAATTAGCTTGCCAAAGACACAACTTGAAATTGTTTTGCACTGTTTTTGCTTGTGACAGACAAAGTAGCCAATTCGTGGAAATCAACGAGCTAACAAATGTGCTTCATCTGGTTCTTAATCGCTAATGTTGCTAATTTATTAGAGAAATTGAAGTGAAAATGTGTACGTATTCATTTCTCATCTTGTCCATTGTGCTCTTCAGCTCTGCCTCTGGTATTTTTGTTAGTCTCAGCATCTCCAAGCATTACATCACAGCAGATTTCACTGACATCATCATTGTGCACTGTCCACTGCTTTCAATGGTTGACACTAGGTGCTTAAACTTGTCCACTTCACCACCTTTGCTTCATGCAACTTCATTGTTACAACTGTGTCTCGGTCCTTCACACATATGTATTCCTTCTTGTTTCTACTGACTTTCAGTCCTTGTCTTCCTAGTGACTACCTCCACCTCTCCTGGCTGTCTTCTACCAGCTTTCTATTCTCACTACAGATCACAGTGTCATCTGCAAACACCATAGTCCACAGAGTTCTGCCTGACCTCGTCTGTCAAACCTGTCCATTATACTTGCAAACAGGAAGGAGCTCACCAGATCTTTGATACAGCCCACTTCAATCTTGAACCCTTGAACCGGTCTCGCTGTCCTCATATATGTCCTGCACCACCCTAAAATTCTTCTCTGCCATCCCGACTTCCTCATGCAATCTCACAGCTATATGATATGCTTTCTCAAGATCCACAAAGACACAGTGTAACTCCTCCTCACCTTCTCACTACTTCTCCATGAACACTCTTAAAGCAAGCATCTGACCTGCAGTGCTCTTTCTGGGCATGTGTACTTCTGCTCACTAATCGACCACCCCTCTGTTTAAGCTAGGTTTTAAGCTAGACAATTTTTCTAGCCCTCGGTTTCAATCAAATCTCATCATTGAACATCTTTCACTGACTTTTCTGGGTGGATGTTGGATGGATTGTGTAAACCTGTGAACCCTGACCTTTTCAAGACATTAGCCAACAGAGGGCTGTGTGAAAATCAAGCTCACTCTCCCTTTCTGATCGCACATTAACCAGCTGTTTTGTACATGTGATTTCAGGTAGGTGAACAAGTAGACATCACGTGACTGAAATTTAAGAAAAGTGGACCAAATGTTACATCTTTGAGAAAAGATCAGCAAAAATAAGTCATACTAAACTGTCACTAGCAGGACTTTTATTGAAATGAACTTATTTTTGTGTTAAATTGGTCAGACAGTGTACCTGTTTGTAACTCACAGAGGATGATGGATATGTTGTATTGTACAAAGACTAACTTTGGACAAAACTTTCTATGTTGACACCTCTAGCGTTTGGCTCTTTCTGTATAAACGTTTCTAATATAGAAAAAGCTGAGCAACAAGAGAAATATTCTAACATTCTTGGACAGTAAGATTAAAATCATTAAAGTAAACATGCCTTTAGTTTTGTTTCAGGGTAGAACATCTCACCCATCAAAGGTTTAGTATGGATTAGTTTTTGGAGACTAAATACAGAAATGAACACTAGAAATCACTTATGCAAACACAAATTGTCAAGACTGCAGACTGCACAAAGACACACTCTACCTCCTTCATGCTCTTTTGCAAATGAAGATAAATCTCCAACAGAGGGGCACTTTGGGAGCACTGACCTTCCATTAGCATGTGAATGTGAGTGAGCGAGTGGTGTCAGGTGGTGTTGATCCGGAGGAGCTGTTGACACAGTGAGCAGTGCGAAAGAGTGCGATGAGTGAGCCAAGCGCACAGTGTTAACCCTTGACATAGAGCCAGCGTGTGGACACAAGGGGCTGGGCTCAGGCGTAGGCTGTTTTATGGAGATTTAGCTGGAGGAGGGGGTGGAAGAGGAGGCCCCCAATCTATTTTCTGGCTGAGGTGTGCTGACGGCTGTGCCTCGTTGCTTCCATCCGGGTGGCCCCGAGACTCCATGTTTTGTGGGTCAGTCTCAACATCTACAGCTGTTGTTAAACTGGCTTTAAAACATGTGCATAAAAACAAGTGTTTTTAATTACAGAGCTGTTGTTTGTGCATACAATGGACCAGCATTATAAACTCACTCCATGTGTGCTGTTTGAGCATGCAAAGAGTGTTTGTACTTATTTTGTATTACATTAGGTGTAGGTGTCAAGTTTTATTACACAGTGTTATTAACTGATCAGTTAATACACCGTTAATATAGAGTTAATAATGTATAACTGGTATAATCAGTTTTCTTCTTCTAGTGGAGCCAGGATTTTGTTTGTAGACGGTAATTGTAGTTAATGATCTTGCATGTAAGGACATATCTATTCTTAAACAGTACTTTATTTAAAGTATATCAGAAGTTCTACCTGGAATCTATAAAAAGTTTGGGTATATATCATGATACTGCTAAAGGAAAGCCACTTAAGTTTTAGGACTAGTGTAGTTGTCAATCCATCCATCTTCTGCTTATCCAGTGCTGGGGGCTGCAGCCAAAGCAGATAAGCCAAAGCTTCCCTCGCCTTAGCCACCATGTTTAGCTTATCCAGGGGGAACCACGGCATTCACACTCCAGTCAAGAGATGCAATCTCTTCAGCATGTCCTGGGTTTGCCCTGGGGTCTTCGCCTGGTGGGTGATGCCTGAACCACCTCAAATAGCTTCTTTCGATGTGGAGTAACAGCTCTACTCTGAGCCCCTCTTGATTAACTGAAATCCTCACCCTATATCTAAGAGACACACCAGCCACGTGTCAGTAAAAGCCGATTTCTGGTGCAGGTATTCACAATCTCATTCTTTCTGACACCACCCAAAGCTCATGACCACAGGTGAGGGTAGGGACTTGGATCAACTGGCAGCTTTGCGTTTACATTCAGCTCTCTCTTCACTACAACAGACCAGCACAGCGTGCGCATCACTGCAACTGTGACCCCAATCTCCCATCGCCCCTCCCTAACGAGTACCCGAGATACTTAAACTCCATCATTTGGAGCAGCAACTTGGCCCTGACCCAGAGAGGGCGCTCCACCCTTTTCCAGCTAAGGACAGTGGCCTCCGACATATAGATGCTGATTCTCATTCATGCTTTAAATAAAACCAACACAAAATTCGTTCTTACCAAGTTTTCAGTTAAGCTTTCGACAGCTGATAATACTGGATCTAATGACAAAAGGTGTCACTGGTAGTGAAAAAGCACCTGGGAGGCAACTGTAGAGTTTCCCTGGCTTGAATCGTTTAGCTTCCTTTTGCCATTGTTGGAGCTTTATCACCTTTCACTTTATTTTCACTCCATTAGCAACAGAAAACTGTTTTCAGCACCAAAAAGCAAACAGACAAAGTTAGCAACTAGCAGCTAAAGCACGAGATTTTCTGATGAGTGGTTCAAACCAACTTTCCAGAAGTCTTTGCATTATATTGCATAATTTTGTTGTCTGTTATCATTCTTTAACTGTTGTGTTTATGGCAGGTGGAGAAGCAGAGAGCTGATCTCACCAGAGAATTGGATGATCTCACAGACCGCCTTGAAGAAGCAGGAGGAGTCACCGCCTCACAGGTTAACCACCAGCACACGAACACTGTCAATTTCCCTCATAAATATTCCCAGATTGTATAGCTGAATGCTAGATCATGAAGAGAATTTTCAGGGCATTGCCTGGAAAATCTAAAGCATTACTGAACTTCACATACTTCCTGTGTGTGTTGAACAGTTGGAGGTGAACAAAAAGCGAGATGCAGAGCTGCAGCGCCTGAGACGAGACCTGGAGGAGTCCTCTGTCCAGTCGGAAGCTCTGGCGGCATCTCTGAGGAAGCGGCACAGCGATGCCGTCGCAGAGCTCACAGAACAGTGTGAAGCTCTGCAGAGGACCAGAGTCAAACTGGAGAAGGAGAAGCAGAACCTGAGAATGGAGGTGGATGACCTGGCTGCTTCACTGGACAGTTTACAGAAGGCCAAGGTCAGGATCTGAGATCACATGGATCTTATCTGTATTTCTGTGAGTGCTTTGAGTAGGGCCTAATGTGCTGTGATGTGACTGTGCGGCAGGCATCCTCTGACAGCCAGATGAAGAAGCTGGAGGAGCAGCTGTCTGAGGCCAACAGGAGAGGAGACGACCTGCAGAGGACGCTCACTGAGCTCAGCGTGGCCAAGAACAGACTCACAGGTAAAACAATGTTCCATCTGTGGGACGCAAGCAATTACACAAAGTCATTCAGAAGCCCCGCTGAATCTGATTTTTCTTAATCAGATTCTTTCTTCCTTACAAGCGGGCAAAATTTGATGCATAAACTTTAAGGTTAAAGTGAAGGTCTGAGGGACGCTACATGTTAATTCTCTAAAACTGGCTCACAGTAGATGTTGTGCTGCAGCTTTTGTGCCATGTTGTGTTCGTGTGTAAGAATCATATATTTTGATGACAACTAGTCATAGATCACAAAGCACTCAGTGGTGGTATGAACTCATATTTCATATTCATATTTTGAGAATAAAAAAGATTTGTCGTTGAAAAAATTGACCTGTCGCTGTCAGTAATTTTCAATCTTTTTGTTTTTTTTGTTTTTTTAAATAATTCTTTGTTTTATCAAACCTGACGCACTAAACCCTTCTGGCCACTTGTTCTCAGGAGATTTGGGAAAAGATCTAAAAAGGAAACATTTAGGCAGAAAACTAATATGTTGTTAGGATAATATCAAGTATGCATTCATACATTTTAATTACATTAAGTTTGCCAAAGCAAGAAGTAAGGTCAATCACAATTAGAGCAAATCACACATAAGAATAAAGCACCAGAAAAACTGCAAATATGTCCCATAATGCAACAGGATCACATCTTTCATCTGAGATATCTCACAGAGACAGTGACGTGGTGTCTATTTGACACAACGTTACACAGCTCTTTTTTGCATTTCTCCCATGTGAACTTAGAATAACGTGAAATATTTTGTTTCAACCACTGAGATAAAATAAATGTAAATTACTGGAAGATGTGTCTTTGCTTTGCTACCACGTTGCTATTCTACATGCACGACTTAAACTGCATCTGCCTTTTTTAGCTAAATAATCACATTGTCTGTTTTTTTCTGTGTGTGTGTATTTGGTACCTGAATTCTGCTGCATGCTACAGTGTGTCATTAACCGGTGCTCCTGTGTGTCCTGTCAGCTGATAATGCCGACGTGAGTCGACAGATGGAGGAGGCAGAGACCAGAGTGAGCCAGCTGGCTCGATCCAAGACTCTACTCCATTCACAAGTGGAAGAGCTGAAGAAACTGCTTGATGAGGAGGTCAAGGTCTGTGTTTTGAACATAAAGAGAAAACATACACTTTTTTCCTCTTTTACAGTTTAAAGTAGGCTTATTCAATAAAGTTAGAATTACACAAACTTAGAATTTAAAGCTTTTCTACTATGATGCAGTGTTCTGTGAATGTGGTTACCTTTGTGAGGTTATTAGACTGATGGTCTTTGGTAAGATTAGTAGTGGAGTGTGGAGAGGTGGAGATAAGCACTGGAGAGAAAGTAGAAGAAGCAAGACAGAATCTATGTGCATGGGAGGGAGACAGGTGGGATGTTGAACATGCAAGGAGGAAAAGTATTGAAGGTGGATGATTTGAAACACCTGGGAACAACCATCCAAAGCAACAGGCAAGTGAACATGAGAGGTGAAGAAGAAACTGCAGACAAGATGAAGCAGGTGGAGATCAGTGTCAGGGTTGATTGATGGACAATCTTCAGATTTAGTCCATCTGGTGAAAGAAACGGGCAGCACGGTGGTTAGCACTGTTGCCTCACAGCAAGAAGATCCATCCATCCATCCATCCATCCATCCATCCATCCATCCGCAGCCGCTTAGCCTTTTCAGGGTCACGGGGGGCACTGGAGCCTATCCCAGCTGTCTTAGGGCGAAAGGCGGGGTTGCCAGTCTGTCACAGGGCTCAGCAAGAAGATCCTGAGTTCAGTTCCACCATCAGGGTCTTTCTGTGTGGAGTTTGCATGTTCTCCCCGTGTTTGCGTGGGTTCTCTCCGGGTACTCCGGCTTCCTCCCACAGACATGCAATTAGTGGGGATAGGTTAATCGGGTGACTGTGAGTGCGAATGGTTGTCTGTCTATGTGTGTTAGCCCTGCGACAGACTGGCGACCTGTCCTGGGTGTACCCCACCTCTCGCCCCAAGACAGCTGGGATAGGCTCCAGCGCCCCCCTGATAAGCGGAAGCGAATGGATGGTGAAAGAAAGAAATGTGTGAGTGGGAGCATCGCAGTCTAAGAAGACTATTATGCATGCAATCATAGAATATCAGATTCAGGATTATCTTTATTCAGCCAGGTTTGTGCAAACAAACAAGGGATTTGACACTTGTACACTTTGCTCTCTGTATACAAAATGAAATGTTTTTAAATATGCAGTGTATACACATACAGACTGAGTGTGATCAAGAAAAGACAAACAGATGGGCAGTAATAGTGATGACTCACCGACACCTCTATGAATATGTTAGTGTCAAAAAACGGTCATTGTATCAAAGCGTTTGTATGTTAGTACAGCTTTTATATTGTGTTTGTGACATTATATCTAATTTTACGTAATTCAGGTTGAGCTGTTTAAACCTCAGAACAGGTTAAAAAACCTTGCATAAACAGCTTTTATCAACCATGAGTGAAGTGAGTCGATGTGTACGGATTTCTGTTACGTCTCTGGGCTTTACAGTGTGCTCAAAGTGTGTCTGTGTGCTGGTGTCGCCAGTGTAAGCAGGGGGCCAGCAGCACTCTGAGCTCAGTGCGGCAGGAGTGCGAGGTGCTAAGAGAGCAGCTGGAGGAGGAGCAGGAGAGCAAGCAGGAGATGCAGCGCCTCGTGTCCAAACTCAACAGTGAGGTGACGCACTGGAGGACCAAACACGAGGCCGACGGCATCCAGCACGCAGACGAGCTGGAGGAGACCAAGTACGTGGTGTTGATACTGGCAGCTATCATCTTCATCTGATGATGTGATGCTTTGAATAGATCCTGTAATGCGTCTCAGAGGTCCAAATCATTTGTGTGTCACAGGAAGAAACTGGCAACCAGGCTTCAGGAAGCTGAGGAGGCCGTGGAGGCCACCCAGGCAAAATGTTCCTCACTGGAGAAAACCAAACAGAGGCTGCAGGGAGAGGTGGAGGAGCTCTGTATGGACCTGGAGAAGGTAGACAGAGCAGCTCGTTAGATGCTTATTTATTTGATGCCTTGCCATAAAGCTTAGGTGTTATAGCAGTGTATGTTCCCTGCCTTAGGCCAGCAGCTACGGGCAGGCTCTGGATAAGAAGCAAAGGGTCCTGGAGAAGCAGCTTGGAGACTGGAAACAGAAGTGTGAGGAGCTGGTGGTCGAGGTGGAGGGCTGCCAGAAAGAGAGCAGACAACACGCCGGCGAGCTCTTCAAACTCAAAACGGCTCATGAAGAGACTCTGGAGCAGCAGGAGGCTCTGCGCAGGGAGAACAAGGCCTACCAGGGTATGACGGCACACATGTGAGGGCTGAATTTAGCATACAGCTACCTGTCTTAGTTTGCCTCATATGCAGCTTCTTCTTGGTCCCGCAGAGGAGATAGCAGACCTGACAGAGCAGCTGTCTGATGGAGGCAAGAGTGTGCATGAGCTCCAGAAAGCAAAAAAGAAGATTGAGATGGAGAAAGAAGAGCTCCAGGCCTCACTGGAGGAATCAGAGGCCGCCCTGGAGGTGAGTGCATAATCATGTCTGGATTTGCTTCCATATTTGAAGCTTGTTGTTTGTAAATTGTTTGATTCTTCTTCATTCCTCCTGTTTTTCCAGGCTGAGGAGACCAAAGTGCTGAGGCTGCAGCTCGAGTTGTCTCAGGCGAAAACAGACCTGGATCGTCGACTACAGGAGAAGGAGGAAGAGGTGGAGGCTGCGAGGTACCTCAGCTTCCTCTCATCCTTCATGTTTCTCTTTATTCTGTTTTCCTCCAGTGTCAATCCGACACCATAATGTCACTTTTTAAAGTTGGCAGATAATACACAGTTACAAATGACACTGGAACAGGTCTTAGTCTATTTAAACTTTAGGTAATTTTCCCCTTTGATGCGGTTCATTTGTGCAGAAGTGAACATGGTAATTGCACTCTAGTGCAGACCAAAGAAGCCACACCAAAACGCTTTGAAAGAGGTGCTCACGGTCCAGTCCAACCAAATCCAGAGCAGTTGGTTTTTGGTGAGAGCGTAATCCAACCTCGATCCAGGTGTTCGCTCCAAGTCTGTGACTGACTCTGATGAGCATAATCGTTAGCTGTTTTGATTTTTAACTTGTTTTCATTACTTAAGTAAGCTTTTAAACCCAGAACAGAACCTTTTCTAAAAGCTTTTATGAAAACTAAAGATTCATGAACACAGAGGACAATGAACAGGAACCTCGATCGGCCATTAGAGCGAATTTTTGGCATTTATATGCCATCTTTATTTTATAGCCCCGGTGTTTTTCCAATACAATATGTTTTTCATCTTGTTCATTCTACCTTGCTCCTCTCCCTCACGCCCACTATTAGAAAAAGCCACCAGAGGGCGTTAGAATCCCTGCAGGCCAGTCTGGATGTAGAGGTGAAAGGGAAGGTGGAGGCACTGAAACTGAAGAAGAAACTGGAGGCTGACATCAATGAGCTGGAACTACAGGTGGACATGCTCACCAAGAGCAACACAGAGCTCGGCAAGAACAGCAAGAAGATGCAGCAGCAGATCAAGGTCTGCTCACAACATCCAGCAAGTACAGTAAGTGTTCTCTACACCACCCTGCTCACAGAGCAAGTGTCTGTCACAGGAGGTGCAGGCTCAGCTGGAGGAGGAAGTGAGGAACCACGAGGAGTGCAGGGAGGAGCTGGCGGCCATGGAGCGACGCTGCTCTCTGCTGGTCAGCGAGGGTGAGGAGACCCATGCGGCCCTGGAGAGCGCCGAGAGGGCCCGAAAGGCTCTGGAGATAGAGCTGCAGGAGGCCGGGGAGAAATACAGCGACCTCAACAACCAGGTATCACACAGTGCCTCTGCTTCTGCTTCACTCGTTCTAACCAGACCCACATACACTCACAGACCTGATGTGTGTCCAGTTCCAGTCGGCTCTCAGCGGGAGGAGGAAGCTGGAGGTGGATGTCCAGACTGTGCAGCAGGAGCACGAGGAGCTGCAGGCTGAGATGAGAGGATGCACAGATAAAGCTAAGAAGGCCACCTGTGAGGTAAAACACATGAGATGACTCCATGTCGCAGTACGCAGCAGATTAATACAGACGAGGTCGGTAACGCTGGAAAATGGATGTTCTGTTCTGTCAGCTTGCACGAGTTGGGGAGGAGCTGCGTCTAGAGCAGGAGCACACGCTCCACCTGGAGAGAGTGAAGAAAGGCCTGGAAGCCCAGATCAAAGAGATGAGCAGCAGACTGGAGGAGGCTGAGCAGATAGCTCTGAAAGGAGGAAAGAAGATCATCCAGAAGCTGGAGGGAAAGGTACCCACAAACATGTCAGACTTCCTGAACTGTTCGCGCTTCTTTGTAGCCTCACAGTGGTGGAGCTGTGAAGCAGCTGCTCTGTGATATGTGCGGTTACTTTAGTTACTATGGTCACGACTATCCCGGCTATAAGTGTCTGCACAGAAGAAGTACTTGCCTGTTATATTTGTAAAGTAACTCAATATGTAAAGTCTACTTTCTTTTGAAGTGCAACAGAAATAATCGATACTGCTGTAGTTTAAATTTTTTCCAGAAGAAAATCTTGCTTGGCAACCTTCATGTAAATGATGCTTCCTGGCACTTATTTAAACCGTTACCTTAAAGTAACATCTAAATCAACGCCAATGGGCACAGAGACATAAAGAGTCAAACCTCCAAGAAAATCCTCCTACAAGTTGTTTCCAAACCATTCTTACTGTTACAAAATTCTCTAAAGATTTCAATTCAGGCTTATTTGTCTCTTTCTTACGTGTATTACATAAATGAGGTATTCAACACAGTGATGAGCTGACTCTTCAAATAAACCATTCCTCTGCAGATGATCAGTTAGCTGCGTCACAACTACTATTTCAAGAATTTCCGACACGTTTGAGATTGGGTCACCCAACGTTTGAATAATGACACACTGACAATATTTAAACAACAGACATAACAACAAAACATTAAGTAAACAGACAAGTTTAACATTGCGTCCATGTACTTACTGTATTTGAAAATGTCGAGCTTACATATTAAGTAGGTCTAGTATGTTTTTAGAATACAACAAGCAGAGATAAAAACTAATTAGAGGATTAAGGAATTTATATTTACATGCTAGTACCTACCGTAATTTCCGGACTATAAGCCGCTACTTTTTGCACGAGCTTTGAACCCTGCGGCTTATTGTCCGGTGCGGCTTTTTCATGATTTTTGTGACATTGTGAGAGGATTTGTTTTGGTTTGTTCCGCCATTTTGCCTGGCGGAAAGGCATGCGATCAGACACGGAAAAGAGTGATATGTTGGTTCGCCAGCCAAAGTAGTGCCGTACGAATTAGCGCCACAAAGAGACTAGATTAGCAAGCTGGCTCTCGCTGGCCCTGTACCCATATCTGCGGTGATATGGTGAACAGCCTCTGGCATGTTAGAACAAGGCAGCTAAGGGAAGTCGGCAAGTCAGATCCATAACTTCAGGATAAGGATTGGCTCCTGGGTCGGTCGGGCAGCGGTGCGTGGCCTACTTTGCGGGGCTCTTCCGAGGCTGGCGGAGCAGTCGTTCCGTTGCCCTCCCCTCCCCCCGCAAGGCGGGCCGTGCACTGCCGCTACTAGCAACTAGCCCGCCCGCTAGCGCTACTAGCCCGCTAGCGCTACTAGCCCGCTAGCGCAACTTTGGCTTTTAGTCTGGTGCGGCTAATGTATGAACAAAATATGATTTTTTCATAATTTCAAGTTGTGCGGCTAATATTCAGGTGCGCTTTGTAGTCTGGAAAATACGGTAGCCAGTTGCACATGCCTTTGTATGTAGCACCCTGACATATGCAGAAATATTACAAAACAAAGTTCTAAGCTGTATGTTATTGACACTGAGTGAATCTAGAGTAATGGTTGTCTGGCCTGCAGCACAGTCCTGCTTTTGTGGAACCTTTGACAAACAAACAGCAAATTGTAAGAGAGTGTTTAGTGTGTCTTCACTAAAAACTCATGATAAATATGAAGCCTTCCCGCACACACTAGCAGTTACTCTTTGCATGAAGGTGAAGGAGTTGGAGCTGGAACTGGACTCTGAACAAAAGCGACACGCTGAGACAGTGAAGACGCTGCGGAAAAACGAGCGTCGGCTGAAGGAGCTGCTGTTCCAGTCTGAGGAGGACCAGAAGAACCAGCAGAGGATGCAGGAGCTGGTGGAGAGGCTGCAAAACAAGATGAAGGCCTACAAGAGACAAGTAGAGGAGGCCGTACGTCACCTCATCCTCCTACTCTGAACATGTTTCTCTGCATGTTGCTTCTGGCCTTTTTAAAATAACTCACCCTGCTGTCACTTCAGGAGGAACAAGCTAACATGAACCTGGCGAAGTACAGGAAGACCGTCCACGAGCTGGATGATGCCGAAGAGAGGGCAGACATTGCTGAATCTGCACTCACCAAGATTAGGACCAAGAACAGAGGAAGCTTCGGCAAGGGATACTCCTCCGTAAGTAATCTCGTGAACAGTATGTTAACAGGTGTATTTCCAGGGTCATTAAATAATAACTCCACGTTAGCCTCGTCTACTAACTGCTTGTTCTGACTCTAAGGCCTGTGTGTGTTCTAACAGGGTTACAGCACTCCGTACCCAGGCAGGGTCCGGTCACCCAGTTCAGTGGGCTCGGAAGGCGGAGGAGAGAAGATCCTCAACGATGATGAGGAGTCAGTCAGCTCCCTCATCCCAGCCTATCTCAACTCCCTCAAGAAGCTCATGATTGATTAGGAGCATGGCTTCAATTTCAAAGTGAAGCATGGTACAGTATGAAGTTCGAAACATCTGAAAGGTTCCATGGGTGGAACCCGACTTTTTGTGTGTGCTGTACATTCCTGTTGAATTTTCTACAGTGTACTTGTGGCTTCCACTCTGAGTGTAAGGTCATAGCCCTGGCAAATTCCAGCTTTATATCCCCTTTATATCAATTTATACTGTAACATTTGTTTGTAAAAATTAATAAATGTATTTGCAAATTTGCCTTAAGAAACACTTTATTGTAATGTGCATGTATGTCTTTTATTAGGCTATCAGTAAATTCAGCAAATCTGCCATTAAATACCTAAAGAAAAAT
>VURO01037788.1:0-15052 GCA_015108175.1 Pelvicachromis taeniatus
TTAACAGGGAGCCAATGAAGGGAAGCCAATATAGGAGAAATATGCTCTCTCTTTCCAGTCCCTGTCAAACTTTAGCTGCAGCATTTTGGAGTAACTGAAGGCTTTTCAGGGAGTTTTTAGGACATCCTGATAATAATGAATTGCAGTAGTCCAGCCTAGAAGTAATAAATGCATGAATTAGTTTTTCAGCGTCACTCTGAGACAGGATATTTCTAATTGTAGAGATATTGCGCAAATGGAAGAAGGCAGTCCTACATATTTGTTTAATATGTGCATTGAAGGACATATGTCCACTTAGGTGGACAACATACACTTTGATTTATGAATTTGGTATGGAGTGACACATCAGTGTCCAATGTAGTGGTTTATGTGCAAGTATACCATCAACACTGACACAAATACAAGAAAACAGCCTTTGAATAACTGTCTACTATGCGTGAAAGGGTTAAAATTGAAGCATTAATTAATGGCAGGACTTCTTTAAGCAGTCTTGTATGAACGGGGTCTAAAAGACACGCTGATGATTTGAAGGAAGTAATTACTGAAGTTAACACAGAAAGATCAACTGGAGGAAAAGACTCTAAATGAATATCAGTGGGACTGAAAGTAGCTGTAGATAATGTTACATATGTGAGGTGATTATGAGAATTTTTTTCTCTAATGCTTAAAATTTTATTTGTGAAGTTCATGAAGTCATTACTAGTTAATGTTAAAAAAAATGGCTGTCTCAACAGTGCTCTGAGTTTTTGTCAGTCTGGCTACAGTGCTGAAGAGAAACCTAGGGTTGTTCTTATTTTCTTCAGTCAGTGATGAATAGTAAGATGTTCAAGCTTTCCGGAGGACTTTCTTATAAAGCAACAAAATGTTTCTCCAGGCTAAATGATCATCTTCCAGATTTGTCACACCTCATTTTCTCTCCAGCTTTATCTGCTTTAGGCTACTTGTTTGAGAGTTATACCAGGGAGTCAAGAATTTCCAATTTGAGGCTTTATTTTTCACAGGAGCTACAGTATCCAGAGTCATACGTAGTGAGGAGGCAAAATTATTAACAAGATAATCGACCTCGACCCCAGTCTCAATTTGCTTCTTGTTAAGATTTAGTGTACAAAGTACTTCGAAAAGGATGAAACACATAAAATGAAAACTATGCAAAACAAAAAATACGCACTGTATGAAATAAAACTAAAAATATCCACGAGAACAGGAGAAAAGATTACAAATCAGACAATAATCAAACAATCCCCAGTGAGGAAGCATTTTCTCCATTACTGCATTGTGAACAACCCAAAGCATCCACTGCCAACATCCCAGTGGTAGGCCCTAAAGGACACCCTTAAATATGTTGTGTCCATGCTTTAAAGGCGCTCAGCGCTGCTTTTTTGCAAATATGGTAGTAGGTAGGTGATGTTATGGATAATCAGTATATAATATTCCACTGTATGCATATTATTAGATAACTAAGTAAGTTTGGGGTTGCTACAAAGTTCATATGAAACTTGGTGTGTTGGAAAGTTATGAAATAAAAAAAATTCACTTCTGTGCCAAGTTTCATCCACTGACAGTGGCCAGGTGTTCCTCTGTGTTCAAACCTGTTAAACAAGAGCACCTTCACATTTTTTGTAGTTGGTTGCTATGTGACCAAGCCAATTATGGGAACCGACTAACAAAGGACATTTGTAATAAAACAAGGAACTTTCTGCATTTTCCCAGCCATGTACTCCTCTCACATGTCTGTGCCACAGCTAATAATAACACATTTCTAGTGTATTTGTTTGTGAAGCGAGTCCTTTTGTTATCATTTAATCTGCCATGCAGGCAATATCATGAATTATGATCAGTGCATGTCACACCTATCTTTACCAAATTTTGCATACAAACTGTGTGGTATGTGAAAGCTACTTCACTGTTCACTGTTTAGGTTCAGCTAAAGCCACTTTAAATTAAAGGAACAGCTATCTTAAAAAAAAAGAAAGAATTGAAAACATATTTTTTAGTTGAATCCTTTAAGTATAATTATCTATTATTTAGTTATTTCAGAATAAGCCACATAATAAAAGACAGTTATATAGAGAGTTATAAAATATTCATAAAATATATTACAATATATGGTTAACTGATATATTTTGTGTTGTTGTTACAAAACCCAAACTGCATTTTTCCACAACTACATTTCCCATACACGTGCGCCCTCATCAGTATGGAAGCCGGTCAGTCCAAAAATAACGTTGTCGTACTGGCTCGTCCGCTGTTGCTGCTCTTAAAGGAGACGTACCTCATTCGAGGGTACTCCCGGTCAACCAAATATGAGGTATGCTATAGCTTTAAGAACTAAATAATACTGGATATTTCTAAAACAATATGCGTCGTTAAATATATATATATATTTAAATAAGCTACTTTGCTGTTTGTGCAGTGGCAAAAAAGAAAATTGATCGTTGGCCAAGCTAACAAAACTTGGGCCGGCTCTGGCCTTGTACGGTGGCCCTTCATTGCTCGTCATTGCTCATAAGTAACTAGTTTTAAGTAATAACTAAAGTCCGTAAGTGTTATAACTGTACGAGCGAAATGGAGTCTGGGAAAGACGAGGTTTTAGGCACTGGTCCTGGAACTCGGACGCCCGCAGAGTCGACAGCGGCCTCAAAAGCATCCGCGGACTCGACTGAGCGCCCCTGCGGTAGAGTCGGAGGTAAAAGGCGGACAGAGGTAGCCTTGCCCTCCCTGGACTCCGGCGAGACTCGTTCTGTCACCTCAGGCTCTGTGCGTGTGTTGCGATCAAGGCGAGCTGGAGCTGGCAAGACCTGTGAGTCCAGAAATATCACATGCAAGAAAAAAAGGACCAGTCCACGCGATGCACGCAGTCGACCTGCAGGATCACGCACCAGAAACACACCTGTCATGCAGTAAGTGCGTGCGCCGCTATTTTGACGGACGAAACTATTTGAAGACGCTAGAAACATCCCTGACAACAAGTTTGTTTACACCTCAGCGGGGAAACCCGTGGGTTATAATTCTCGGAAGTGTTATTAAAGTGGAGCTTCTTAAAACTGTATATTTACCACATACCGAAAAAAAACAAACAATCAAACTAAACCTTTAAATGTGCTGATTCTTAACTTTCTTTCTTGCAGAAGTGCAATAAAGCAACCTACAGCCAGTCGGGGTAATGCACATAATATAAATCCCGTCATTTTGTCTTTTGCTACTTAACAAGTGTGTTATTAACCCATGTTCACATTTATTTCCCCAGCATCCACAAAAACACTTGAACCAAAGCTTCCCAAAACTAGAAAAGGTGGGGGGAAACCTTCAACCAGGGCCTCACACACATTATCAGCAGCAACATGCAAGCCCGAAGCAGAGTCAGGAGCATTGTCATGTGGTAAGAGAAAGACTCCTTGCATCCTTTTTGTTGTGCACTTGTTGAACTGTGTGAAATGGACGTGCAAACAACTCTAAATGAACTGACAGACATGTTTTTTTTCAGTGAGGGACACTGGTTCTGTCAAAGAAAATTATGGCAGGTAAGTGATAAATTATCAAAAGCATGTCAGAGGGAACGAGGTTGCCAGCGGTACTGTGAAATTCAACATGTCCCTATTAGTGTTGCCGATCCAGACGTGGCTCTCAAGGAGGACCTTGCATTAAGAGAAGATCCAAATGACCTTGTCAAAACAGAGACAAAGACGTACGTTGATTACGTTGCCTGAGCACAGATGGTGCAATTTAATGGACATCAGATTAAGCACATTAGTGGTAAAATTTGTGCTTTTTTCTTTATTTTTCCCCTCTGTTTAGGAATAAATCAAAGCGCCACACAACGTCACAGCACAAGGAATTCAAGAAAGAGGAGTCAGAGAAGGAGGAAGAAGAATGTGGCATTAAAAAGGAAGAAGCCACCAGGAATGTAGCTCAGGGTCAAGCAGGAGTCATGGGCACTGATCCTGAGCCAGTCAGGAAGTAAGTAGGAGATGTACTGATAGTTAACCAAACGATAATGAGGGGGGGGTTGCCCGAGTGAGAATTTTTTGCACCTTTTTGGGGAGGTTTTAGTCAGTGGTCCCAAAAAAAAGAAAGTAAAGAAAACAAGTATTTATCAGCTGTGGTTCACTTCCTCAGATAGAGCATTTTTGCTTATCAAAAGGTCAGTAAAGACAAATAAAAATACGATTTCTGTCACATCAGTTAGCCCAGACGTGAGTGAGAACACACTTTTTTGTTTGTTTGCTTTAGTTTTGTTTTTTTGCTTGTTTTTTAAATCAAAAACCCAAGCACGTGCCTTTTTGTGTGAGACTGTGTGATCTAAATGAAATGAACACTTGTTAGCTTTTAAGAAAGTCCCAGCAGTATAACTGCACAGCAGGGGTCTGGGGGTCGTCCCACATTAAAATGTGAGTGTCAGACAGTGTCAGCATCCTGGGGGGGGATTGGATTTTATTGGATTGGATTTTAAACCAATCTGAGTTTCATGGGTCGCTTGAATTTCAGAACTTGTCTAAACATTCAAATCATATCACACAACGCAGGTTTTTTTTTTTTTTAAGCATGTGCATTGTTATTGAGGCTGACTAAAAGACGGATTAGTTGAGATTAAGTGACAAAATAGCAACAACTTACTTGGGTTTCAAATGTTTTTTAGGGGGGAGTCCCTACAGTACTTTATTTTAAAAGGTCCAGAAATTTACTTTTTTTGTATAAAACATACAACACAATAAAACATAAACCTCAATTTATTTTTTCCCCCAATTGCGTATTTTGTTGTATATTTGTTGATGATTTAGTGACTATGTGTAGTGTATATTTTTAATTTATTTTGTACTTTGATCAACTGAGGTTGTTTTAATTGTGCTATAGAAACAAACTCGCCAGATTTGACTTGACTAATACAACAAATAGTTGATGTAGATGTTAAGGGTTTAAAGAAAGCCCACTGACGTAGTTTCAGTGACCACACATGTGGAAAGCATTCTTTCCACAGTGAGTCATGTTGTAGGTTTTTGTTTTGTCTCTCTAATTCTCACGTTCATAAAAGTTAAACACTACAAGAATGCGATTGTTATCAGTAAAACTCATTAGTGATTTTTATCATAGAAACCTGAATTCATTTAAAACAAATGAAACAAATCTCTTTTTATTTCCTTTAGACGAGGTAAACGAGATGACAGATCCCCTCGGCAGCCAAAACGAAGGTAGAGTGCTTCTTACCTCCCTAGTTTTTTTTTAAAAAGAGCATCCTTTTTAATTATTGTAGTCATTACAGTTCATAACATACCACCACACACTTAAGGGCCAAGTGCGCTATCCAGAGGCTGGTGGGTGCAGCGGTCCCATTCACACTCTTCTGTCTGCCTCTGGGTCCTGGGGGGCATTATTGTGGCTTCCTACCCTCATTATCAAGTACATTTGTCTCTCTCTCTCTAACACACACTATAGGAGGATTGTTGATTTATATATCTGTATATTTTTTAATTTGTGTGTTACAGGTGCTGCATGTTTGTTTGTTTTTCTTACAGGAACAGCAGTTGGCGACACATTGTGCATTTTTACCGTTTCATCATATCCCCCCCTCTTTTTAAAAATGATTTTTGATTCATACTATATCACATGTAATGCAATAACTGAAGTAACACAAATAGAAATGAATAAGTTTCACATGAACAAGAGGAGCCTGTAGAGATTCTGTATAGCTGTTTCTTGCAAAAGCAAAATATGTTTGGCACCACAGTGTATTTGGATCACACTTCTGATTGCAAAAGGATAAAAAAAAAAACCAAGAAACTTATTGATTATACATTTCTTTTTTTTTTTCTATCTTCACAGGAAAAAGCCACCGGTGCAGTACGTCCGCTGTGAAATAGAGGGCTGCGGTACTGTCTTAGCCCACCCACGCTATCTACAGGTCTGCGGTCACCATGGATCGATTAGTCTGTGATGTTTGCCTTTTAATTAGTTTCCCTTCTCCTCATCTCTCAATTTCAGCATCATATAAAATACCAGCACTTGCTAAAAAAGAAGTACGTGTGTGATCACCCCTCGTGTGGGCGCTTGTTTCGCCTGCAGAAGCAGCTGCTGCGCCACGCTAAACATCACACAGGTGATACAAAGATGTTTATTCACAGGGCTGGCAAAAATTATTGCCAGCCTAATCTAATTTTCATTAGATTAGGAAAAAATGTAGTACCCACAAAGCAAACAGATGTTTCATTTAAAACTCCATTACATACTTTTTTTTGCCATACTCAGTGTTTGTGTCTTCTTCACGTGTTTTTCTCAGATCAGAGGGACTACATCTGTGAGTATTGTGCTCGGGCCTTCAAGAGCTCCCATAATCTGGCTGTTCACAGGATGATCCACACAGGAGAGAAGCCAATTCAGTGAGTTGATACGTCTGATAATGTTACACAAGTAAACAAGGAAGAATGAAATGAAATCTACAAAGTCATGTCGGAGTGTCTGACATGAGTGTCGGTAACAAAAGAAGGAAGCACATCTTTTTCTGGACAAAATCTTGTGTAACCCCATTGTGTGATCACATATCACAAAATTAACTACAAGAATTTTTGGCCATTGAAGGTGGGAAAAAAAATAAGAAATGCAACTTGAATAACCTGAAAGCCGTCTGTATCATAGCACTCGCTACTATAAACAAGGACTTGGACTGTCGTAAGTCTGCACAAGTAGTTGTATCACACACGCACAATATACTGCTGACTCGGTTGAATAAAAAGGTTTCAGCTCCCTTTACAAACCATGTATCATTAGTGCGATACCTTTTTTATCAGCTTATCATGTTTAAACATCCCTGAAAAGCTTTTTTTTTCTAGGGCGGGAACTGCAAAGTTTACTGGTACAGTCTGGCAAATAAAAGTCTTGGAAAATTATACTTAGTGTTTTTATTTTGTTATATCACACATTAGAGCCCGACTGATGTAGTTTTTAGAAGGTTTTAAGAAGGATACCGATGTTTGGTGATTTAAACTTCCATTGTATTGGCTGATGTTTCTTCAGACACAAAATATGAACAGATCTTTGCAGCATTTGTTATTGTTAGTTACTTGATGTACTAAGATTTATGGGAAGATGTAGAGTGCCCTCAGGTGGTCAAACTATGCAAGGTCAACACTCACAGCATGGTTGAAGGTGATTTTTTTCTTGTCTAATCTCTGCTTCTTTAATTGTCTTTAATCAGTTGTTATAAATGCCATTGATACCATAAGTGTATTTGACTGGTCAGAGGTCATGGTTTTCTGAAAATCTTGAATTTGATGACTCAGGAGGGAAGTCAGGTAGGATTTTCACATTTATACCATAGACGCATCTGATAGGAGGCTGGGGGCTAGCACTGGCTGCCATCAGTTTTTTTTTTCATGTTTCTGTAACGTCCTGTAAGTATGGATGAAATTCAACCATGTTTTTTTGGAAGATTTCTAAAACATTTGTGTGTTCTTATTTTTATAATAGGCGGTTTAATAAATTTGTTAAGCACTGGATTACTTCCTCCATGATTTGTTCTTTTATCTACAGTGTGTTACATCACTGTAGAAGTGTTTTTCTCACATATTAAAAATGTTATGTGCTTCCATCAGGGAGATTTTGACCTGCCACCCAAAAAAAAAGGCAAACAAGAAAAGTCAAATAAAAATATAACAATATATTAAAACTGTTTTTAATTTTTCAAGTAGGGTTTAATAACTTAAACTTAAAATACATTGTGTTTAAAGAAAAGGCCAACTGAACAAAAGATACCTGTGTGAACTGAGGTTGCTTAACTCAGTGATCTGTGTTTTTGCAGCATCATCATCAAAATGAAGAACTCTTTATTAGGCAGTGCATCAATGATAGTAACAATCAAACATTATGATTGTGATATTTCTCCTTTTTACGTATTTTGCTGATAGAAAATCTTGATCTTAAATGCAGAATATTTTATTTTAATAACATCCATGCCTTTCAACAATATATTTGTTAGATTTTGGACATAAACAGACCGACCAGCCAAGAAACGTATCAAAGACAAAAACAAAACAGTGAACTGCTCTTGCTGTTCCACACAATAGTCTATATTCCAGCAAATAAATGACCTAAAAAGAAATCTTGTCAGAAATTCAGAACAAACTTTTCTTCTCGCTCATTCTCTGCAAGATAAATCGAGGTGTCGCACACATTTCCACAACGGTTCTCCTACCCTGTTCCAACACTTCTTCTTTGTACTTGAATTTGACATCTGTCCAGTGGAACGTCTGAGATATTTTTCCTATCCACTCTGCAGCATTTAACCAGTGAGGGTTTTTTTTTTTTTCCACAAATACTGGAATATGTTCTACTGTAATTATAAGTAAAATACATAAAACTTTTTTCCCTGAATCATTTAAATCAACTAAAACTAAAGCAAGTGTCGTGGGTGAGGCTTGACTTCAGAGTGCATTCAGACCATAAGCTGTATTTTGTCTCCATCTTGTGGCAGGTGTGAGATCTGCGGCTTCACCTGCCGTCAGAAGGCATCCTTGAACTGGCACATGAAGAAGCATGACGCAGAAGCCTCCTACCAGTTCTCTTGCTCGATTTGTGGCAAAAAGTTTGAGAAAAAGGACTCCGTTGTTGCCCATAAAGCCAAAACCCACCCTGAGGTGCTCATAGCAGAAGCTTTAGCAGCCAACGGAGGAGAAGTAATAAGCACACCCACCCCGGCCCTCGAGACTCTTCCAGCAGTCATCCAGCCTGAGCAGCCTTCAGTTAGCCAGGAGAGCTGCTCTGTAATAAGCACTACCACCCCGGTCCTGAAGACAGCCCCACTACTCGCTAAGCCTGTGCAGCCATCTGTTAGCCAGCAGAGCCACAAGGACCAAGAGAGTCAGGAAGCGGCAAGCGGTGTGCTCACTCCACTACAGCAGGTGGTGCTTCCAGTCGCTCCACAGTCTGAAGTGGATGTATCTCAAGGACAGTTTCTCCAACTGCCTCACATGATGCAGGTCTCACATCAGCAGCAGGGCCCAACCTTGATGCACCTCTCCAGCACCAGCTACCCTCAGTTCATCCAGCTCTCCACTCTTCCGGTTAGCACAGTCACATCCGTATCCTGTGTGGAACCCCAGAGCACCCTCCTCACCCTGAGCTCCGTCACCACCCTGGCCCCCACGGCCTCTGTGGCTTCCCAGCAGGCCATGCACTGGGGGAGGGAGGGCGACGCGGATGCGCAAATTTGCGGGGAGGGTGAGCTGTGGGAAAGGGTGGTGGTGGCAGGGGGGGTACAGGATGTAGGGGAAATGATGTGGGGGGGTAACGGGGAGAGGAAGAAGGAAAATGAAGGCATTGTTTGGGAGAGGGAGGGAGAGCGGCTGTCACAGTGTGCAGATGTGGGTGGAGACAGTTTGATCTAGATGGAAAGAATGTGAAATGAACTGAAGGCCAACTAGTTCATGAAGGAAACGCACATTAAAAAGAAGGCTTTTATTTCAATAAAACACTGAAACACTTGAAATGCATACATGATAGATATTTGCAATAATGGAAGCTGTCTTTCTGATCTATATAACAGTCACTTTCAGTACAGAGCTACTTTGTATCAGGGAGTTGTTGTTTTTTTTAATTAATACAATGGATTACATACTTTTTGATCACTTAATATTTTATAACTTTTGGAGTTTGTCATGTAATTTAGAGCGCAAATGATTGTGCGTTATGCACAAAAAGATCACAGCTTATTTGTATGTCCCTGTAGATTTCCTGTTGTGTTGATGTGTGTCCTTTTGAATGGTGAACTAATGAGAATGTCAAGGTGCAATCAAATCCTCAAACTATAAAAACAACCATACTTGATTTCAGTTTGCTTGCGGGCCCTTTCAATGGCAAAACCTTAGGAATCACTGTGAGGCTGAGCTTGGATCGCTCTATTTGTATTTGGAGAGTCTCAGGACATCGGTTTGTGCACCATAAATTCATCCCACATGGGAAAAATAGAAAACATCTGGAGGCATCTGAGGGAGAACATTCAGCTTGAACGACCTGAATAATACAGTCATCACTCACCAACTTTTTCTCATTTTGACACCATCTCGATACATAAATCCACAAGTTCATGTGGTCCAAACGGGACTTCCAGTGACTGATTTCAAAGTGACAGGACCCCAGGAAGCAACCCGGCACTTCGCAAGGATCCGATGAGGCTGATATCAAAGCCAGCACGTTTCACCTCATTGCACCTTGTACTGATGTAACTGAGTTCATTTTAAACTCTGTTAACAAACGTGTCACCACAGTCCTCGTGGGTTGACGTAGTAGGACAGTGGGTTATAAACACAAGGCCCGTGGACCAGAATTGGCCCGGTAAAGTGCAGCTTTGGAAAATGTGAAGGAGTACTCAGATTTGTTTCATAAAGTAAGCTGTTCCTATTAACAAAAATATGCCTCATTGCCATTTATTCTACACCAAAGTAATTAAGTAATAGAATGTTTTTTACATTCCACACTAAAAAAGTAAAAACACTGGTGGAGTTTCCCTGATCTGTGGAGATCTGTGACGTTGCAGCTGATGCTGTAGGAGAAGCACGGACGCTATTATAAACGTTTCAGTGACAGTGAGTTAGCGTGAACAGCGACTGTGAAAACCACCTATGATTGTTCTCCTTTCTCATATGTTGCAGTTTGTAAAGAAAAGATTGACGTTGCTTTCTGTGCTTTATTATATTTCAGTAAACCAGGAGCGTCACAGTCGGGAAATAAATTCCAAATCCTCACGTTTTTCACAGGCAGCAGTATTATGTTAGGAAAATATGTTCCTTCTGAAATGAAAATGATCATTTTTGTGTTAAGTTTTTTTATCAGACCACTGTTATATGCTTTTAAAAAAATTATATACCTCTGTATGTTGCTAATATTAGACATACAAGATATTCCATGTGTTCAGAATAACTATTAAAAATAAATCTGTTCTGAAGTCTTTATATGCCACATGTCATTGATGTGATGCACTTCTTCATTTTTTTTTCTTCTTTTTAGCCTCTCTTGTCTGGCAGCTTCTGTAGAAGTATGATCGTAATGCACTGTTTTGCGATATTTACATCACAAAATTGTAATCTTGTTGTTCTTTTTATGCTCATTTCTAACTGAATATGCATATTCTTGTGACTCTGTTGGAGTTGTTTTTTGCACAAATCAGTTCAAAACAGAGGTATGAGCTGTCACACAGGTCAGAAATATTTGGGTCATCAATCCAGGCGGTCATAGGAATATCTAGCGATTTTAAAGGGGACCTATTTTGCTTGTTCCAGTATACAGTAATCTGTATTGTAGAGTGAATGTATTCAGTTGGTACAGTACAGTTGGTGTGGAGTACCCACAATGTTGTTGTGCAAAGGCCATAAAGGGCAGTTGTATTCTATTCTGCATATTTCTTGCTCTCTTCTGATCTCTGTCAGAGTAGTTTTGCATGAATTTCATTTGAAAAATAAAATTAAATAAATATTCTCCTTATACTGGGTTTTAGTTCAAGCTCTCAGTTAACTCAGTGTCTGAAATTAGCTTTCTTTCCTTTTAAGGCCTCAGTCCCTTTAAGCCAACCTTCTCTTGATAGGATATCCCTCACAAACAGAAGGTTTCAGTAGTAGGTGGGACACATAGCTGTGCGTTTCAGATAATGGATGTTAGGCATATGAATTCTTTTTGACATCATACAGATCTGGGAGGGAGAAAAACTGAGTGTTTAGTGCAGTCTGTAGCCAGGGATTTTCATATACCCTGACCTCATTATTTAACTCTGGTCATGTCTGACATCTGAATCAACCACTGTTGCAGTGAAAGAAAATGCAGCAATTTATTGAAATATGCAAATGTGCATGGTAATACAGTATATACAATAAGGTCAATACATATTTGGCCACAGACTCAAGTTTTTTTTTTTTTTTACCTGTTTACTGAAAGATATTCCACTCATAATTCTATGATGGACATGGACATGTGAAGAGTGTCACACATTTAGAAGTCTCAGCTACTTAACATGTGCCACCCTATTTCTAAAGGGACCAAAAGTAACCGGACATTGACTAAAAGGCTATTTAATTGGCAGGTGTGGGCAGTTCCTCCATTATGTCATTATCAATTATAAAAGGCCCGGAGTTGGGTTGAGATGACTGTGTGGTGTTTGCATTTGGAAGATTTTCCTTTGACCAGACAACATGCGGTCAAAGGAGCTCTCCATGCAGGTGAAACAACAATCTTTAAGCTGTGAAAATAGAAAAAACCCATCTGAGAATTTGCTACAATATTAAAAGTGGAAAAATCTACATTTTGGTAAATCCTGAGAGAGAGAGAGAGAGAGCGAGAGAGAGAGAGAGAGAGAGAGAGAGAGAACTGGTGAACTCAGCAACACAAAAAGACTTGGACATCCACAGAGGAAAACAGTAGTGGATGATGGCAGAATAATTTCCCATGGTGAAGAGAAACCCCATCACAGCAGCCAACCAAGTTGAACAACACTCCCAAGGACGTAGGTGTGTCGATATCCAAGTCTACCATAAAGAGAAGACTCCATGAAAGTAAATACAAAAGAGTTTACTACAAGTTGCAAGCCACTTATAAGCTTCAAGAATACAAAAGCTAGATTGAACTTTGCTATGGAAAAATTAAAAAAAACAACAACAAAGAAACAGTACAGTTCTGGAAAAACATTCTTTGGAAAATGAAACCAGGATCAATCTCTGCCAGAATTATGGCAAAAATAAAGTAAGGAGAAGGTGTGAAACAGCTCATGATCCAAAGCTACCACATCATCTGTAAAACATAGTGGAGGCAGTGAGATGGCTCGGGCGTGCATGGCTGCCTGTGGCACTGGGACATTAGTGCTTCTTGATGATGTAACGCAAGACAGAAGCAGCGGAATGAATTATGGGGTGTTGAAAGACATTTTGTCTGCTCGAAGCCAGCCAAATGCAGTCAAATCGATTGGATAGCGTTTCATAATACAGATGGACAATGACCCAAAACATGCAACCAAAGCAACCCAAGAGTTTATTAAAGCAAAGAAGTGGAATATTCTTGAATGGCCAAGTCAGTCACCTGATCTTAACCCAGTTGAGCATGCATTTCATTTGTTGAAGACTAAACTTCGGACCAAAAGGCCCACAAACAAACAGCAACTTAAAAAGGAGCAAGCCCAGCATGTATATGATGGTGATGTATATGAGTTCAAGACTTCAGGCTGTCATTGCCAGCAGAAGGTTTTTAACCAAGTATTAGAAATGAACAGTTTATGTTACTTAATTTGTCCAATTACGTTTGAGCCCCTGAAATGGATCGAAGGGATTGTGTTAAAAATGCTTTAGTTCCTCACATTTTTATGCAATCTTTTATTTTGTTTAAATTTTATTGTGGTGATGTACAGAACCAAAATCTGAAAAAACAAACAAACAAACAAACAAAAAAAACAAAAGGTGCATCTGTCCAAATATTTATGGACCTAACTGTATGGGGAAAACAGAGTATAATTCTCATGAGACTGAAAGTCAATAATTTTAACACAGCTTGAACTCTCTTAGGCAAGCTTTCTTTGAATTTCTGTAAGCAGACTTCAGGAATAGTTTTCCAGGCTTAATGAAGGACATTAAAATTCTTTGAATGTTGACTGCCTTTTGTTCTGTGTTTGGGATCACTGTCCTGCTGAATAATCAAGCTGCTACCAATCAGATGTTCTCCAGGTTATTTTCCATGATAGATGTAAATCCTATGGTACCTTTCTGTGTTCATAATTTCATTACAGATGGCTGTAGACACTGTTAACACTTGCCTGACCACTTCTGTACTTACAGATGGTGATTTGAACTAAAGAAAAATCAGCTTTGGTGTTATCACTCCATCAGACCTGTTGTCACTGATTTTCAGTCCAGCCCTTGAGTACCTCATCCTTTTCTCACATTTCCCTTCCTTAAAAATAATGTCTTTACGGCCACCCTTTCAGTGAGAGCATTTCTGATGAGGCTGATGTCGGTCTTTTTCCTATTTCTTAAGGACATGACTTTCAGATTCTGCTCATCTGCGGTTTTCTTTTTTTAATTTTGCAATTTAAAACCAGTCCTCTGCTCAGTTTTCTGTTATGTGTAGACACAACACTGTTTCATTCCTTTGAGTTAGGTGCGTTTTTACAGCGGTCAAGTGAGCCCGCACTTACGAAATGACGGTCAAGCCAGCCGCACTTCATCCGCACCGAAAATGTTGTTGCACTACTCTCACGCATATTACGGTACGGGTGCCGACTGGCTTAGAAACATGACAGCCTTCTTTATCCTGCCATTATTCGCTCTCCTAATCCTCAATCCACTCCGAGTTAAGAAAAATTTTCCTTTATATAAATGTTCATGTATATGTAAATTACTGTATAATTCATACAGTACACATTTAAAATAATACAAAAAAATCTCCAATTATGTAAAAGTTTACAAAATATTTCCAAAGCATTGTTTCTCACTGTACTGTACATTTCTGTTCAAACTGACTTCATCCCCAACTAAATAAAACAGTTGTAGAGTATATCTGTCGTTTCTGTGTATTTTTGTTTATTTAATTGTATTACAAGGAAATTGCTAAAGGTAACATAAATATTTCACTGGATTCTAACTATGGGTGCCTGCTACTCTTCCTCCACAGCCAAAATTACTGTACCATTTATGAGAAATATCATATTACTGTACGTTGAATATTACATTCTTTGAACTCAAATAACAAAAAACCTATGAGATGTCTGGCGGATATTTCAATGCATTCTGACTCTCGGGGACCTATACTCTTCAACCTATCAACAACAGCCAAAATTACTGTACCGTTTCTGAGAAATATCATATTACTGTACTTTGAATATTATAATTTTGAACTCAAATTAAAAAAATACTACTGCTGGAGATTTCAATGGATTCTGACTCTGGGGAACCAATACTCTTCACCCTTCCGCCACACAGCTGAAAGTACTGTACTATTCATTGTTTGTTGTGTTCCCGGAGCATGATAAAGGCTAACATAAAATACAGTCAACAAAAACATCATTTTAAAATTTATGTTAATCACAACATTA
>VURO01037790.1:0-10261 GCA_015108175.1 Pelvicachromis taeniatus
CCCTGCATTCAACCATACTTGTTATTAATCTCTGGCTCTCTTCCACAGCATGTCTCTATCCTGTCTTCCTTCTTTCACCCCAACCGGTGGCAGCAGATGGCCCCGCCCCTCCCTGAGCCTGGTTCTGCCGGAGGTTTCTTCCTGTTAAAAGGGAGTTCTTCCTTCCCACTGTCGCCAAAGTGCTTGCTCATAGGGGGTCATATGATTGTTGGGTTTTTCACTGTATGTATTATTGTAGGGTCTACCTTACAATGTAAAGCGCCTTGAGGCGACTGTTGTTGTGATTTTTCGCTATATAAATAAAATTGAATTGAATTGATGTTCATGCTAGCTCCCAGCATGAATAACATAATAACAACCACCAAATATCAGCTTAGAAATCTATTCTACTAATCACATACTTTCATTAATGGAGGGTTTTTGGTATCCACATCCACCAACACTGTGTGGATGTGTGTATGACATCAAACCATGACACAAAACAAAGATGGTTACTTTCAGGAATCAGAAAGGTCCACAAGATGACGAGCAGCGACCACAGTCCTTCATTGGGAACTATTTTCAGAGGTGGATTTATCCACATTAGGTGGTGTGGTGAGTGTTTGTCAGTGTGTGTGTTTGTGGCGATGAAGGATCACGTCCGGCCCGTAGCAGCTCTCTGATGTGTTGTAATAGTTTGTCGCTGTGATCGTGATCATCAGTTCAGCTCCCGCCAACTCTTCATGCAGATGTGATGAATTCAGAGCCACAAAAACATTTCCAACATTTACTGTGGAGCAGACAAAAAGCTTCACGGGGAGGCTGCTGAATATTCAGGTCAGCGTTCAGTGATCAGGTGAAAGCAGGTAAAACACATTTTCCCTTTATTCAATTTCTGAATACTAATTAGCCGCGAGCAGCAGCAGGAGATGAAACACACAGACCAGAGCAGACAAGCGCAGGATTTTAAGCTCTCACTAATCTAAAGTGTGTGTTTGTAACCGTGTGTGTGTGTGTGTGTGTGTGTGAGAAATTTCAGAAATGCTTTGTGATTAATGCTCATTTGAATGCTCAAACACTGCTGTGTGCTTCCCAGCCGCCTGCTTGTGGCTCAGATGTTGTGCAACAGCGACACCACGTGGACGTTGATGGAACTGATGGAAAAAAGGGGAAAAAATTCAAATCCTCACGCTCCTCCCCTGACACTCATTCACATGACGATATCTAATAAATAAGAAAAGATATGAATTCTTAAGATCCCAAAGTTGTGGACGCTCTGCTGTCCTGGTGTTAACGTTGATGTGGATGAAACAGCAGAGACATGTTTCATTATTATTTTTATTGAATGGGTTTGTGGGTCGTTACCTTTTTAACAGAGCTGTACGTAGTTGATGAAGGTATTGCCTTGCTGGAGAGAATGAAACACCTTTAAAAGGGTAAAAACGCTGTTTAAGCAGGTTAACGCAGCCTGCACAGTTAAAACTGCTTCACTCTAAAAGCTATTAGCTTACATGTTAATGACGAACTCTGATTGTTTCATCTTTTTAATGCTTTGTTTATGCAACTATATTTTATTGCTTTTTAAATTGGTGAGAATTTGTTGATTATTCTCAAATGTAATTTTGATTTGTTCTGACCAACGTTGTGCTTCCAGCTTTTAAACAAACCTAAAAACACACAAATCAATTCTTAGCAGTGTAATCCTGCGCACGACCGAGGGGCGCTCTGATTGCAGCTGGCTGCTTCCTGTGTGGTTCTCCTGGTGTGGGAGGTGTGGGATAATTGGTCCGCTGAGGTTACAGACAAAACAGCAGCCGCGCCCTCGCTGATGGTTTCCCACAAGAGCAGCATCATGTGAAGGAGGCCTGTTTACTCACCAGGTGATGGAGTCAGTGCAGTACAACCTCACTGCTCAGATCATGTGATGCAAGCATGAGTATAAACACACACAGGGCCACTTTGTCTTCCTGTGAGGTGATATACTGAGTTTAAATAAATGAGTTCTAGGTTCTGAACTTAAGGTGATTTTTGTAACCCACTGTATAGCTGTCACCAGCAGGGGGCAGTGTTTTACCAGTGGGTGTGCTGCTGTCCAACTCTTGACTTTGTTTCGGTTCCTCCCAGTTTTGCTCAGCAGACGTGACCTTTCCTCTGTGCTCATAATGACTCACTGTCCATTCCATTTCTACTCCACTGCACGGCTGTAGATGGTTTCGCTTTAAAAGTACCAACACTAACCACAAACTGTCTGCAAGCATTTTCCCCACAAAGAACTAAAAACAGCTTCAGTCTGTTTTCTGTGGTTGTAGTTTCAGAACATGTAACATTTAGCTTCATACACTGAAACACAGCTGTCCCATCAGTGGTCCATGCTGCCCTCCTCCTCTGCAAACGATCGTTGGAAAGACAGACTTTGTCTGACACTTTACAGTCGTGGTGGCTGTAGCTCAGTTGGTAGAGCAGGTAGCTACTGTTTGGAAGGTTAGTGGTTCGATTCCTGGCTCCCCTCATCTGCATGCCAAATATCCTTGGTAACCCCAAGTTGCTCTCCGATGCATCCATTGGCGTGTGACTGTTAGAGCACTAAAGTATATTGGGTGTGAATGAGGCATGGGAGAGTAGAAAAGCGCTATATAACAATCAGTCCGTTTACATGTTTAAACCTGTAAAGTTTTAGAAAGATTTCTTTAGAAATCTTTCTAAAGTGAAGCTGCTTCTGTTTAATTTACAGGCTTGTAAAGGATCCAGGATCTCTCACCCGGATTCCACAAAACGGTGGCCTTCCTTGTAAACTGTAAATAAAAGCAGAATCCAGGTTTGAGCCACAGTAGAACTTAGAACATGTTTAAACTGACATATTTGACTCTCTTTAAAAATATGAACCCTTTAGCTCTTTAAGCAGCACTTTGTGAACATTAATGCTGAGACTCAGAACAAAAACCAGCCCTTCATAGGGAAGGGCTCTGAGTTAACCAGTGTGGGCCGTGACCCCTTGCTTGGCCATTTTAACTCAACTTTTGTAGTTTAATCAAAATGATTAAATTAAATGCATTTTTTTAAAAACAGTTATTAATGACACATCACAGGAAAACAAAGAAATCTGTTCCCGTTTCCTGATTGTGTGATGTTCGTTGTATATTTACACAATCTGAAGCTCTGATCCAACATGAGGACCAATGTAGCAAACCCGAGTCTGGACCGTAAATTAACATGATGAAGAAGAATAAAAGCAATCCTTTGGTCACAGTTCTTTATTGAAATGTTCAGAGAGGATGAAAACAATCAGAAAAAGTGTGTTCACAGTAAAACAATAAATACAAACAATAAAACCTGATTACAAACAGCAGCGGTATGTCCCTTTATCAGGGTTCATGTATCAGAACACGCAGAGCGTTTGGATATTTGTTCTTCTGAGCATCACGCGCTGAAACGTCTTCAGCAGCAAGAGGTTCACGGATCACCAGGCAGTGTACACACAACGGCTGTGACGACGCATTCAAAGACGCCACAGAAATTCAGCAGAGAACTAAAAGTCAGTGTCATCGAGCGACAGAGCGCCACGTTAAAGTTAAAGCACACTGAGTGACGGTCGCAAACACCTTTGTCTGCTTCATGGACGTCAGCCGTCAGCAGAGAGGAAACCAGAGAGCACGTGAGGAGCGCAACGGCAGACATTAGCAGTTTGTGTCTACTTCAATGTTTTTTAAAAAAAAAAGACATTTATACAAAACAAAAGGGGAGTCTCTCTGATTTCAGGGCCTTTAGTCTGACAGGAAAATCTTTCATTATGACACAAAAGAGTGAAACCCTGCCGCTCACTAACAACGACAACAGGAAATAAAAAGGAGTTCAGAAATAAAGAAAATAGGAGTGGTGGAAACAGTCAGACAGCTTTCACATGGTTAACCGTCGTTACATTTTAAATGTGTCGTCAGTCTAAAAATGAGTTTTTAAAGAGTGAATGAAATGACGTGGACGTATTATTGTCACGGTCCCTCTCCCGTTCAAACGTTTCTCTGAACAGTGTGCGGACAGAGCTCCTGGTAGTCGGAGAAAAAAGAAAAGCAGAAGCTGATAGAAGCGGCGTTTGTGTAATTACTGTCACTGCCAGGAGGGGGAGACAGTGAGAGGGTTGAAAGAAGTCTGGTGGTGTTTGTGCAGCATCACAGAGGCGTGACATGAACAACATGGATTATTATGAAATGTGGGAACGCTTTAAAAGATGCTCATGATTTACTTGATGCAATAAGAGTTTTTTTGTTTGGGAGCAACAGAAACAAACACACAAACATCTGAGTGACAACGATCAGACTCAGAGGCCAGAATCATCGAGTGTGTTGATCGCTAAGTCAATCATTTCTGATGAAGACACGCCTGAAGTTTCATATTTAATAAAAACAGATTCTCTCACACGCCACATTGCTCTGTGTGTGTGTGTGTGTGTGTGTCATCACTTATTCAGAGCCTGGTGTCAGATGGCATCACACACCCACAACTTAAACACCTGAGAGGCGATGACCAGCTCAGACGCTGAGCTTTGAAACGAGGAGTGTCCGAGCTGGGCGCGTCTCGCAGACGGCCCGGTTTCCTCTTTCCATGGATTTGTTTGCAAAAACAACGACATCGGCCGTAACGCCTGCACAGAGGCAACGTGCAAGTTCTCAGAAGCTGAAGTGGGCCGGAAATGCAGGAAAATATTACTTGTGATAAGCAGCAACTTCATTCATTGACCTTTGTTTCCTCAACATTATAAGCAGAGTTATTTTTACATGTCTGTGGGCAGTCTGCAGTATTTATATTGCTTTTTGTAGCTCAGCCGCTGTTTTGCATCTTTTTGCATTTTGTGGCTCTTTGTATTTAAAGCGACTCTGCTTTAAGAGATTTCACCTCATTTCACCTCTAGGACAGGTGAAAGTCCGCTTCTGTTTTCAGTAATGAATTTTCATGTTTATCTAAAAGTCAAGTTTGTTATAACCAGGTAAGAGTTTAGTGTGAGCTGGATCGCCGTCAGACAAGAGGCCCTAGTAAAACTTTCTTTAAAGTGCAGATCATTAAAGTAACAGTCAGAGCAAAGCTGAACCTGAGTCTCCTCCTCCTCCTCCTCCTCAGCTGATGATGAAGACTCTCGGTCCCTCCTCTCTCATCGGGGGAAGGCTCTCGATCACCATGTTGTCCATCAGCCCGTACTTGTCTTCTTTTTTACTTCTTCCTCCTCCTCCATTGGTTGCAACCTGCTGGTTAAGCTCCTCCCTCTCCACTGGCTGTGAAAGCTGAATGGTCAGCTCCTTCATCGTCATCTGCATCAAAAGACAAAGCATTTAGTCCTGAATGACCTCGACAAACCTTTGAAGCCAAAACATGTAAAAATGTTACTGCATCTAAATGCTAACATCAGCCTCGCTAACGTTTACCAACATGGATACCAACAGAAAACTTCTGAATACTCAGGAACCCAAACTTCCTGGACTTCCTGTTTCATAAGTGTGATCATGTGGCCACCCAGAATGAGCCTTCCTGAGCTGCTGTCTAAAAGAAAGGTCGGAAAAAGATCTGGAGAACCTCACTCAGTGGTGGGAAACCAGGGTGAGGTTATCTTGCCAGCATGTGTGTGGTGGCTAGAACTGTTTCTGGGTGTGGGTAGTCTCCTTGGAGTCACTGGGTGGGATCCTGGGGACTTCATCGCTCTCCGAGGAGACTTCAACACTGGTGTGGGTAATGATGGAAAAAGCTGGAGGGGCTAGACTGAGAGGAATGTCCCGCCTGAGCTAAACCAGAGCTGGTTTTGTTTAGTGGCTTCTGTTTAAGGCACAGATTAGCTTCTCAACAATAAGGGTAGCAGGTACCAGCTTAGGTCAAAGGTCAGTGGTGGACTTAATCTGCAGCTCTATGTCTTGTACACTCGTCATATGTCTTGTAGTATTAGCGTCCTAACATTTGCTACACTGGGGAAATGCAATTTCAGGGACAAATAAAGGTATTGTACAAATAAAGGTATTGTACAAAAGGGTTAGGTTTGTGTTTGGAATTTCCCATGTGCCCCTGAATGCATCATATGGCACATGTCCACAGCTTCAGTTCAGAGACAGAGTTACTTCACTCAGTTATGTTGATGTTTAGCCAT
Organism: Pelvicachromis taeniatus; assembly: GCA_015108175.1. Lineage (NCBI taxonomy): Eukaryota > Metazoa > Chordata > Actinopteri > Cichliformes > Cichlidae > Pelvicachromis > Pelvicachromis taeniatus. Next base: position 6,101 of record VURO01037790.1, read on the forward strand.
GAGTTACCATGACTTACTAGCAGTTTTTGCTTCTGTTTAAAGGAGGTTATGTATAAGTGTCAGTTTGCTAGCATAGCACCCATTCACACACTGGCGATGGCAAGCTACATTGTAGCCACAGCTGCCCTGGGGCGCGCTGACAGAGGCGAGGATACTTGGCATATAGACGGGAGGAGCCTGGGATCGAACCACCCACCTTCCGGTGAGGAGGTGACCCGCTCGACCACCTGAGCTACAGCCATATAACATAACAGATTTGCTTGCTAACTAGCTAACAGAGAGATTGTAGTTGTTGTGTGTTGGTTCTATGCTCCGGTTACTGGATGATAACCAGTGTAAAGTTGCCTTCATTGCATGGCTGTATGCGGTCTGTTAATGCTTAATAGCTGACTTAAGTTTAGGTAACCAGGCTGAAGTAATATGCCAGCTTATTTAGTTATATATTGTATTTGAGTACACCTCAACTGTATCTTTCTGTTTATTATGTAATTTGAGTTCTAATTGGTTTGTATCATTATGTTTTGTCTACAGAAACCACACACACCTACACAAAATACTCATTTGAAATATAAAGAATGGCAACTTTATTCCTGGCCTGTTTGTTCTGCTCGCGTCTAAACAGTAGCTCCGATTTCCTGAATCCTCCTAAACAGGTATTCTTATTCTTACACAAAACTAATGATGTAAGACTGAGGTCTAGTTTTTCATGTACTGAACAATCAGTTGGTCCCATTTTGTTTCATGTATTTTCAGCTGATACAACATATGGCATACATATCATATGTCATCCATGTTTGCCAGGTTTACATACTCAACGCTGCAGTACTTTTTAATGCACAATTTATTGAGTTACAGTTCTAAAGAGCAGAGGCTGGAGGATGCATTCAAGGTCTGACCGTCCTCTGAGAAGCTGTTCAAAATCTCACCGAGATGATCGGAAATTTAACAATAATGCAGACGGATCACAGACCTGCAGCTCTCTGAAAAGGTGCAGCATGACCACGCCCACCACGATGACCACAAAGGATCCCAGAGTTGTGACGATGTCGATGGCCGACATGCTCCTCCACTCCTGGAAGAGGATGATGGAGGTGGATAGAACCACAGAGGTGAAGAGGACGTAGTAGATGGGATAAACCAGCAGGGTGTTGAAGATATCCAGAGACTTGTTCAGGTAGTTCACCTGGAGACGGGCACAAGGACAGGTAAGTCACACAAGTCCTGTAGCAGAGTAACAACATAAAGCATGTTTGCGTTTATCCCGTGATCCATACATGTCAGCGATGCCTCTGAGAACACACTAAAGGGTGTTTTTAGATGGACAGGGTGTGTGTGTATGCTCTGTTCACTTGTGTTTGTGTTGTGTGTGTAGTTATTTGGTGTCCTTTAGTGGGTGTTTGATCACTTCAGGGTCGTTTTCTCTGTTGGTGTGTCTTTATGTATACATTTCTATGCTGATGACGCGGTTATCTATTACTCGCCTTCTTCATTGGCGCAAACACTAGAAATCCTGCATTCTGCCATTGATGTGAGCTGACACAGTGGGGCCAAAAAGTGTTTAGTCAGCCACCAATTGTGCACCTCAATTGGTGCACCATCATAGGTGTACCTCAACTATGAGAGACTTAATGAGAAAAAACATCCAGAAAATCAGTCTGTTTTTTAACGAATTTATTTGCAAATTAGGGAGAAAAATTAGTATTTGGTCAATAACAAAAGTTCATCTCAGTACTTTGTTATATACCCTTTGTTGGCCAAATGTTTTCTGTAAGTCTTCACAAGGTTTTCACTGTTGCTGGTATTTTGGCCCATTCCTCCATGCAGATCTCCTCTAGAGCAGTGATGTTTTGGGGCTGTAGCTGGACAACACACTTTCAGCTCCCTCCACAGATCTTCTCTGGGGCTAACATTTGCAGACTGGCTAGGCCACTCCAGGACCTTGAAATGCTTCTTATGAAGCCACTCCTTCGTTACCTGGTTGATGTGTTTGGGGTCATTGTCTTGCTGAAAGACCCAGCCACGTTTCATCTTCAGCGCTGATGGAAGGTTTTGACTCTGTATCTGACGATACATTCATTCATTCTTTCCTTTACACGGATCAGTCGTCCTGGTCCCTTTGCAGAAAAACTGCCCAAAGCATGATGTTTCCACCCCCATGCTTCACAGTAGGTATGGTGTTCTTTGGATCTCAGCATTCTTTCTCCTCCAAACACGACAAGTAGTTTTTACCAAAAAGCTCTATTTTGGTTTCATCTGCCCGCATGACATCCTCCCAGTCCTCTTCTGGATCATCCAAATGCTCTGTAGCAAACTTCAGACGGGCCCGGACATGTCCTGGCTTCAGAAGGAGGACACATCTGGCACTGCAGGATTTGAGTCCTTGGCAGCGTAGTGTGTTACTGATGAGCCTTTGTTACTTTGGTCCCAGCTCTCTAAAGGTCGTTCACTCGGTCTCCCCGTGTGATTCTGGGATCTTTGCTCACCGTTCTTGTGATCATTTTGACCCCACAAGGTGAGATCTTGCATGGAGCCCCAGATCGAGGGAGATTATCAGTGGTCTTGTATGTCTTTACTAGTTACTTTTTTGGGCCAACAAGTTACATATTTCTGCTCAAATACTGACGAGTCCATTCAGATAAACAGTTTGTTTTGTGGAAACACAGATATAGAGCCATCCATCTAAAATCATCTCCCTGCATCTATTTAGTGCAGAATGTTTGCAGACAGCACAAAGTGGACGAAGCTGAAGCCCAAACATCTCCGGCCCAGCCATTCATCACTGTGTGTTTTACTATTAAACAATAATACAGCTGAGAAACAGAGATAAGGGCTGGATGAACAGACGTGTGAAGCTTACCTGTGTTACTATGGAGACGATAAGTGTCAACAGCAGGATCCAGGTGAGAGGATTAGCAAGGACGGAAAGATCATAATACACTAAAGACAAAGAGAGAACACACTGATGACTTAATAACAGCGCAAGCATTATAAAAGAGACATTTTATTTAAACAGTCAAATCCAGAGTAAAAATCTGAATTTGGAGACATTCTTGCTTGTGTGTGTACGAGGCACTATACTGTGTGTTCATCTTTGAGACAGTGGATGGGGAGGTCAAATGAAAGCAGGGTTTTTAAAAAGTTGAATTGATTTTCCTGAGAATGAGCCACGTGACTCAAAGGAAACAAATAAAATGCAAAGAAAAAAAGGAGCATCAGCTTTCACAAAACAGAAAAAGACTTCTCTCTGTAGTAGGTGGCACGGTGACTTCTACCTGTGTTGATGGCGATGGCGAGGCCTTTCACCGAGGAGACGGTGAATGCGCCGAGCAGCGAGCAGATGCCGATGTAGACCAGGATGTTGGATCGACCAAACCGCGGACAGCAATACAGCACGAGCACGGCACACAGCACCAACACCAACGCCACATAGACCAGAAAACCTACAGGCACACAGCAGCGATGATAAGAAAACAGACTCTGACACAGAAACAAGGATTTATGCTGCTCACGTCATGTCTGAACAATCAAAAAAGCTGTTCTGCACAAAAGCTCAGGTGTTACTATGACGATAAGCCAGCCTCACGTCTGTATCAGCACGTTTAGACACTGGATCTGTGACATAACACTGCAGACGTCAGTGTAAAATGACATCATCGTGATGTCATTTTCAGCCGTCCAACCTTCCAGCACACCTCTGTGGCCTGAACCTCAAAGACTACGCAGCGACCTCTGGGGCTGACAAAAACCATTATTGTCCTAATGGATGAATCTAGTGATGAATGTTTGGATGCATCGATGAATCTAATGATATATGTTACTGCTAAGCAGCTTACATGAGTTTAGCATTTACGGAGGTTGGGTGTTTATCTCTGAGTGTGTGTCTACGTGGGGGGTGTCTGGATGAATTAAAGGGTAAAAACCAGCGTTAGTAACAAAGTTGAAAACTTACGGTCGTTTTACGATCGGCCATTTCCACCTTACAAAGCCGGCAAAGACTGAATCACTTCCTGTTCGGTTCAAATATCCCCATACTGTAGAACTGCGTGTTCGGGGGGCGTGGTTTAAGTCCACATGTTACCGCTACTCGCTGCCGCCATGTGTTTTTTTGAAAGTGACGACGCATCGACGCAAATTTTTTACGTCGACGTATTTTACGCGTCG
>VURO01037794.1:5925-23129 GCA_015108175.1 Pelvicachromis taeniatus
TTGAGTCTCTACAGTTTTATGGTTCTGTTTACAAATAATTTCCAGGAAGAATCTTGTGGGCACTGGAGGCTTAAATTAGCATCAGCCCAAGGTTAATTGTGTAGGAAATAAGGGTATAGTTTTATAATAGAGTAACTGCCATCACTGTGCACTGCAGTTTATTGAAATTAGTTGGAATCTACATAAAATGGTGTTTGTTCAAAAGGAAATGCAAAGTTGTTAAAATATTCTAACAGGATGAAAACTGAAGAAAAGAAGACTACAATTGGTATGCAGTTTACAAGCCAGTGGCATGAAAGTAATGAGCCTTTCCATTTCAACTCAGACGTTGTTAGACATTTATGATAACAGCTGTGAATAACTGCTGAGCACATGACATTTCTGTGAGACTTCTTTGAATTTTGATTTGAAAAGTTTTCCAAGTATGTTCCTGCAATTTTAAATAAAATGCGTCTTTAGTCATTGAATCAACAACTCTGAGAGGTGGCAGAGAAGCAAAAAATGGAAATGTTGATTTCATTTCTAGCATATTATTCTCTTTGGGATCCAATTTAAGTTCTGTCAAGCAATAGATGAGATGAAATTGATGTTCATTTTAAAGACCCGTGATATACAGATAACCAATCAAAAATAAATGCTTCAGGAGAGGGGTGGGGGTTCTCCTTACCTTCTCATTTATACTGTGGCTCCTCAGAGCACTAGAAGACAAATTAAACTCCCATTCGGGTTTTTAACCAGATATGGTTTGGAGGTCCTTTTTGCCCTTCACCTTAACACTTTACTTGAAATCACATTGATGCCATAAATATTAATCTGAAACTTATCTCTTCAGATATATATACAAAAACTAGAATATCAAAGGGAAAAAATCAATGTAGTACCTTAACCTTTTTTTTTTTTAGAAAAAAAAATAGTGGTTTAGCAAGATGTTAGATCATCGTGTGGCATTCTGTTCTCTTTAGTTATCTTGACTGATGTTTGGATAATGTTGGTGGAGAGTTCATTCAGTCACTAACATATCAATCACAATTCTCACATTAGATAAAATAAAAAATACTTTGTTACTGTACATAAGTAGAATTTTCAGGTATTCAATTGAATTCTATTTATACAGCGCCAAATCACAACAACAGTCGCCTCAAGGCGCTTAATATTGTAAGGTAGACCATAGATCATATCACTGCCAGCCTTCAAACATCAAACCGATTTGAGGATAAACAGTAACATTGAAATGCAGTCCTGTCCATGTATTAATCACCAGGGGATGTCCGTAAGTACTTCAGCATCTAGCTAGCGCTACAGAAGACAAGCGAGCATAAAGGGAGTAACGTTTTTTAAGTGCAGCATTTCTATTGGTTTAACAAACATCGGCAAACACAAACTGTGTGCAGTTTGTCAAACAGCATGTTGCTAGCTAAATGTCCAGCTGCTGGTTTTCACAGGGAGACAAAAGAAAGGGAGCTAACTTAACTCAGACATGGAGAAAGATAAGAAAGACTGGACAGGAGAGGAAGAAGAGAGGTTAGATTTAAAGGTAAGGACTGCTCAGTGGTGTTTGATAAACCGGACCGGTAAAGCTTACATGTAAGTCCTCATGTTTTTAAATCAGATATTTGATCTGTAGGTGTTTTTGGGTTTTTTTCTCAGATTGTGAAAAGTGCTGCAAAAGAAACTGAGGTAGACTAACTGTGCTATTTAAAGGTTGCATGAAAATACAGGTTAGTGCAGGATACAAAAAAAAGTTAGTTTGCTGTACAGTGATGGGTTTAAAGTGAGGAACAGTGTGTTGGACTGCTGCACAGTGGCTGTGCAAGGTAAGGATACATAAAGGGTAGCAAAGGTGAATTTGTATTTAAGCTGATGCTTGAATTCATTCACTGAATTCCACCTTCAGACCAACTTTATAGTGTCTAGAAAAAGACAGCATAAACAGTGTACTGTCAGTGTAGAGGATAGAAATCAGGTAGGACAACTCATGAAACATCTGCTGACATCTTGTTGAATTCAGCTGTGTGCATCCACAAAGAGCTGCAGGGTCAGCTGATCACAGCCTGTGCACTAAGAAAATCTGCTGGACATCTCAATAGATATTAATGTGCGTTGTGATCCTTTTCCCAACACTGAGCCATTACAACCAATTTTAGGGTATACCCCCACCTGCTGTGAATCCCACTTTAACCTCTGACTGCTCATTTTCCCGTTTACAGGCAAAGTCACCCTCTACAATGTAGGCAACAGAAAAAAGAAATACGTTGTTATTTTCCCTTTTTTCTGATTCAAGCTGAGTACAATTAGAAAAGATTTGTGTGTTGAAATGGGGAACTCACATTGTGGATGTACAACAAATCTGCAGCATCTGTGAGCTACCATATTAGTAAGAACCAAAATATTTGACAAATGTTTGAATCTATGCCACAAAGAGGCAACGCTATTCTGAGGCCAAAGGTGTACAAGCACAGTGCTAGCAAGCAACAAGTGTATACTCATTATTTTCAAACCACTAACCCCTTATGTTGCATCAGAATAGAGGTGTTGATTAAATTAAAGCGAACAACCCAACATTGCACTGATTTAAAGTGATCCTTTAAGGGGCTAAGTTGGCTTTAACCATTATACCAAAGTGACACCCTCAACCTCTAGATCTGGTGCACTGTATGGGTGCAAGGCTCTTCATTCAGCCCTTGTACACACCATTCTCTTGGTGTGTACACCAAGAGAATGGAATATGGTGAATCCCTGTACACCAGTGCCTATAGTTTTTGCATCATCGTACTCTCAAATGTGCATTCATCATTGTAATAAAATGTTTATGCATTGCAATCCTACCATTAAATTCCTCTAAATCTGTCAATGGACTGTTCCTGCATACATATTCTTATTACATCCTGCTTCGACGTTCTCTGCCTCAAAAGGAACTGTCAAATTTCAACCCTATTTGCTTTATTTCCCATAGACCTAAATGCAGATGTCTCTTTAGTTACCAATCATATGACAGCGCTTGCCACTGTTGAGTCTTTGTGCCTGTATCGACTCTCACCCGTGCTTGAAAAGTCAGTCACATAGATCTTTTATTCTTTATTTCTTGCTACAAATCAGAATCAGCTGAGCCTGTTCAGCAATTTTATTCATGCCGCAGAGCGTAATTGGATGTTAATTTTATTGTTAATTGTAGCATGCAGTGCATCTGTGGAAGCATCTGCATTTCTTGTGTTGTTCTCCAATCATTTATTCATGTCTTTAAATGCTTATTATGTGTATTTCATACATGTAACCTCTGTAGTTCAGCACGTAGGAAAAATCTGTATATTTTTGAGCCCACAAGCTGTCTGAATTTGAATAATACAAGCATCCACGCACAACTGAACTCGGACCAGTTTGTTGATGTGACTCGATTGTCCATCAGTGGGTTAACTGTCAAATCACAGCGTCAGAATAAAATGCATTGATAAAATTTGCACATAGAAAGACACCAGGTGTACAAGGCATGGGAAGATGTTAACACGAGTCAATTAAGTGTGCCTCCCACCTGTGAAGGAGAGCAAATTCATTTCTATTTAACAACAGACGAAATGAAAGTTCATTGGGAAATATTGTTGCGAAGAACGGCCAGATGGGACAGCTTTCAAAAATAGTAACGGGGAGGATAAAAAGAATCAGAGGGAGAAAATTAGTCCATCATTCTCTGACAGTCTAAGTGGACATTGTAAATGGAGTGCCGCTCTGGTGAAACCATAATAAATTTGTTAGACCACTTTTGTTTAACCTATACTTAACCTTTATTTATGAAAAGAACTCAATTAAAAGTAGTCTTGTTTTTATTTTATTTTATTTTTGGATATAAAACTAGAACACTTGATCAAATCAGTCAGTCAGTACTATAGAAAGTAACAGTTTTTTGGGGGGACTCGAGTAATTCTTATAATTGATTGATTGATTGATAATACTTTATTTATGCTGAGGGAAATTGTTTTTTTAGGGGGTGAAGGTGTATGGTGAATTTTATCCCCACACTAAGAAAAACAGATGAGGGGAGTGCTTCTTGTAAAGCGTGGTTACAAAATATGAATGTATCACCACTACAGCCACCTCTTCTAATTGTCGTTATATTTAATGGTTCTGGCCTATTCAATACAATGTACTGTCTGACTTTACTGCACATGACTTTTTGCTGAATATATTTAGGTTCTGGACCAATCAAGTCATGTAAAGCTGTCATTTGGGTTTGTGGGAAACCATAACATAAATTTGTAATGTCATTTTCATAGTTAGTTTGGTTAAACAGTGAAATTACCCCAATCATGGATAACATGATAACTACATTTTAATATCAAAGCTGAAATGAATGGGTGATAAATATTAATTTGAATATTCTCTTTGAGTAATAAAGACATACTTTAAATGTAAATTTAAAGATTTACATTTTAAATAGGTCCTCATTACAGCATTCTTTTAAACAAAGCAAACTAAGCCAATTTGAAGCTACAAAGTAAACAATAGAAGGATAGCAGCACCGTGATTGTCTTTCATATAGCAACAAATCATTGCACAAATATACTATGGTGTCAGACACTGCACTAATAATGGCTGGGCTCATGTTTATTTCATTCTCCAAAGGAAAGTTTTGCATTGTTTTGCATGACTGAGCACACAGTATGGAGAATGGTTTGTTTGCTATAAATGCGATATGCAAATGTGTATTTACACAGAAAACACATAAATAAGCAGCTGGGTTGGTTAAAGGCTTAATAAAAGCACTATTGTTCTAAATGAGAAAACTATTTGTTCAGCGAGATGCAGAGCAAACTGTATAAGATGTGCGAATGAAATTAGGAAATGCAAGTGACATGAAATAAAGCAATGAAAAAAAGCTCACAAGGTGGAGAGCAGTTGTACAGTTGGTTTGTTACAGCTGACAGAAAATGAATGATTACTGTTAATTACAGCCTCAGCAGAGGTAGATTCGGCTAGAATCTAAGATGGAGAGCGGAGACCTAAAAATAATGGCATAATGTTCAGTGTCAGTTTTGTTTTGAAAATCATTAGAAATGATTTGCTTTCCCCTGCATAATGAGCCGTAGTCAATCCCTGCAGCGATCTAAAAAAGCAGTGGTGCGCTGGCTTTCACTCTTCCTCCTGCTGTGAACAAACCACAGCAATTAGGGGAGGCAAGATAAATAATGTACTAAAGTCATTTATGATGGGATATATTTAGAGCATCAAAACTTCGTATACAGAGATAAAGGTAATGATGTTCTCTTTTGCTTCCTACGGAGAAAACAAATAAGTTAAGTTTGCGTTTCCAGTAATGTGTAAAATTTGAAACCAGACTCCCGTGCAATCCTTTGAAGGAAGGTTTATGTGCTTTTCGCCAAATTCAGAGGATGTTTGTCAATGACAAAAGAACATTTTTACTCAAATTTATTTACCCTGGCTTATTCACAGAACACAATTAAAGTCATTTACAATTTGATTTGAGCAAGTGCCTAAGAATATACAGCCAATTGAAAGTAGTTCTTTATACAACAGAGTTTAAATGTTGGAATATTCCATTTAAATTCTAATTTATATTCAGCAGATTAAACCGTAATCAAACCTTTTAGTCCCACGGGGCACCTTTGCTCTAGCCTCTGGGCTCAGTCATTCTGTGTCACAGCGCACACACTAACATCTCACTGCTTAAGCATGAAGTGAACTGTCAGGAAAACTCCACCCAAACATTATACTCTTTGTATTAATTACACAATCTCTTTATATTTTTCGCAGATTTAAGGATTGAAGAAATGAAACTAGCAGAAGCTAGCTACAAAGATAATGGAGTAAGAGTGATAAAAAATACTTCGGAGTCCATGGTCTAAAACCCTGCTTTTAAACAAAAGAGAGGTGGAGCAGATCAAGTTTCCAGAGTTTTTTGATTTCCGATAAACTCGAATGTGACAGAGCCAGGCTGTACGAGTAAACGACTATTAAGTTTTTCATGAATAAACAAATGACTTTACATATTATTTTTATGCATGAATATTTGGCTCTCCTTGCACCTGATGTTTCTTTCATTTATATTTATTACAACCTCTATGATACGGACCTAATTTCACATTTAATCATCTGTGTAGAGCTGCCCCAAATACCTTTCTGTGGGCTTCTGTACTAATTAAGAGCAAATTCAAAACTTAAAATGGGTGTATTCCTCATGCACATTAGTCAAATCCAAGTAGTGATGGCATATATTTCCACCTTTCAAAATATATATGCTAAATACTAAACCAAATGCTTAAGTAAGTAAGTAAGTAAGTACTACTTTACTAAAATCACATGTCTGAATAGTCTAAGTAAAGCCATGTATCTTATAACCTGACTGCTCCAACATGTTTTTTGGTATTATTATTATTATTATGTTGTCAGCGCGCTGCTAGCATTTGCCAATCCCTCTTCTCATACATCCTTGTTTCCGCTTGAATCATTAGCCTCTGATATAATTATTGTATGATGAATTGCCAATGAAACCAGCATTGCATTTCCAATATAAGTAAACGAAATTAATTAAAATCCTGGCAAACCTGTTGGTAATCCATTGCTCAGTCAAATCCAGCACCTGGTTGTCTGTGTGCTCTCGTGTGAGTGCCTGAGAACCAGGAAAACATCGGCTCTTTTCTGTACCCTTCATTCAATCTTGTCTTTTCTGTCATATAACAATGTCAAACACACAGTTTTTCATAGATATTTTGTGGTTCTCGCGCATGACAGAGAATTTATTTCACATGTGAACTTGGGATTTCGTGCGTGGGGTTGCATTATCACAAACACATTATTATTGGGGGGGGAAAAAAAAAATCTGCCAGAGTTGTGAGACACAAAAAGAAAAGATTATTCCTTGATGGTGCAAAACTGCTAACCTATCTCATCAAGGTTACATTGTAGAAACACAGCAATCTTTTGCTGTTACAGAAAATGAATTGGGACGGAGTGGGAAATCAGACAGGATGGGTATATCTGACATTTTGCAAAGAAGCGGCACAAGAAATCACGAAGATCTCTGAGCCTTGGAGCTTGGGAGAGACAAAGCCGGGGCACGTGATTGCAATCAGGACGAACACTGTTGGGTATAATAACTAGTTTGATATCGGCTACCTCTCACAAGGTCTGCAAGATACTCCAGTCGCTGACAGTGCATCCACCACAGAGCTTGATTAGGAGTGTCCGGGTGATCGGCAAAGAGGGTGGGTAACCTCATTTCTCTCTAACTGCGTCCTAAACTGCAATGATTCACGACTGTTTTGCTGTCCTGCATGTAAACAGTGAAACTTGCAGAGATTGATGGTTGTTGTGGAGTTGGGTGGTGGTAATAGCAGGCTATCTCAGGGCTTGTCCACATTCTATTCAAACAGATCCCTCCCTCAGGCCTCAAGATAAAAATCCTATCATGGGAGAAGGTGAAGACTGATAGAAATAAAGCTCGGGCTTGAGTCTTCGGGAGGCCTTTTGTCTCCTCAACGGGGATCTATGTAAAACAAATTCAGTTTTAAGTATTGCACATTTCCAATCATCTGCATGTAGTGCAGGGGTCCATTATGTCTGCATGGTTCAATTGATTTTGATGATAATGGCTTATATATCATTTCTCTTGCATTCATCCCAGCATAATTAATGTGTGTAATTAAGATTTTCATTACAACAGAGCAGCTGTTGTTAGCTTCATGCTGATAATGGACTTAGATCGGACTAAGATAAATTTGCTTTGTTGATTAGGTTAGGAATTGCTCAGCTGTTTAGTTTTAACTTTGAGCTTCTTGTTTTATGTTATGTAAGCAAGCCAAGCAATTGACGGTTCTTGTCTTACAAGCGTTGGGCTGCCTCAGATGTGATTGAGAAGATATAAAGTGGATAAAACATAATTCATGCTCAAGCAAAACTGATTAAATGCACAGTAAGCGCTGTACGTCATGTTGTTTTGTTCGAGTTAGATTTGGCTGCTGGATTAACGGCTATTTGACTGTTGTGGAAACTGCAGGGACCGAGTTTAAAGAGGTCATGGAAAGTGTCTGACACTGCCCAGACCTCCTGTAATTATTGTGAATACAATAACAATACTATGCTGAAAAAAAAAAAAACACTCAAAAAGGTTGACCGGGTAACCAAATGAAATTGGTTTTATCAAAAGGAAGCAAGGACACATTCAGCACTCAGCAAAGGTTTAAGGGAATAAAGGAAGTTTTCAAAACAATACCGTGTGCAGGAAATGGATTTAAACACACACACATGCATGTTTATAACAGTACCATTTAATATGAGTACACTTTTTACAGTACTCAGAATGCACTTTTTTTTAATAATGAAAGACTGCGTAAAATATCATATTTTTAAACAGCGAGCTGTGCGGAAGTCTTGTGGTTGCAAAAGCTGTGCAGAAATCAAAGAGAAAACGTTTGATTTTTGACATTTCTGTCAGTTGATGGTCTCACTTGCAGGTTTTAAGTCTTTTTTAACTCTTTCACACATAGTGGTCTCTACAGTGGACAGCTATTCAAAGGCTGTTTTCTTGTATTTGTGTCAGTGTTGATGGTATACTTGCACATAAACCACTACATTGGACACTGATGTGTCACGCCATACCCTGCCACCCACTGGTCGTTTAATGTTACTATAGATGCATTGGAATTGTTGTTATTTAACCCTGTCATGCATGAATTATGACAACCTCAATCAGGATTTTTTCTTATGTAATTTTATTCATATTTTCATGCATAAAGATGAATAAAAATATATAAGAAAAAATCCTGATTGAGGTTGTCATAATTCATGCATGACAGGGTTAAATGCTCCATAATGTTTATTGGTGTATACCGACATCATATTTACAGTGAATTAAAACGGTAATGGTGTGCATGATATAGAATGTGGCTACGTTGTGATTGACAAGTCACTATTCTAAAAGTATGCATTATCACAGTTTCACACTGTGATCCAAGCCGCGCTCATCGCATTCTTTTTCTGTGGCCAAAATGCTCAGCTCGAGCTCAAAATGGGAATCCAAGCGCCAGTGTTGGCTTTGTCTTTTGTATACAGTCTAAGGACCTTGCCAAAGTTCTTCTGTGGATTTAGGCTGTCTCAGTTGCTTCTGCCTCTTCATATAATCTCAAAGTGACCGAATAAAGTCAGGGTTCTTCTGCTTCTTGTTTGTTTGTGTTGTTTTGTTGGGGGGGTTCTGCTGGTTATTTGTTGCCATGCCTTCTGGTGGTATTGTGTGATGTATAAAGAGCCTAACATATGAAGTATGTGAACTTGACATACACACCTAATATTACAGGTTTATTTTAGGTTAATACAACGTGATTTTAAGATGGGATATACACTGTAAAGTTTGGTTATGAACCTAGAAGAAACATACTTCACATACAGGGTGAAGCTGCCCAGTACATCTCTGACCTGCTGAAACCTCATTCTTCTTTCCGAACTTTTAGGTCTTCAGGTCAGAGGTTGGTGTTGCCCTCATGTACTCGATTTAAAACCCGTGGGGATCGGGTTTCTTAGGCAGTGGCAGCTAGGTTGTGGAATTCTCTTTCACTGTACCGACATTTTTAAAAAGGGACTGAACACATTTTACACAAAAAAGAGTTAATTATATGTACAGAATCAGAGAGACCTTATTAATCCCAGAGGGAAACTGAGTTTTCATAGCAGCAAATATACAACAAACATCAAGCAGTGATATAAAATGAGTTTAGAAACAGAGATATTGATAATATCTAAGATAAATAGAGATATAGGTATAAATATACTTAAATATATAAAAGGACGAGTATGTGTGGAAATATATGTCGTGGTGTAGGTAAGTGGCAGGGTGCAGTGAGGTGTGATTAATTCTGTTCCAGATATGTACTGCATTATAAAAAACAAATGCCAGTACATCTTACTGGGTTGAGAAGACAACCCATATGCCACAAAGTCCCAGGTTTAAATACACCCAGGCCACTTGCTGTGTGTTTTCCCCCTGCACTTTCTTCCACCTTTCCACGCCTTTAGTTCCTTTAGACTGAGATGAAAAGACAGTGCTTTTACTTACAGTGCTCCAAAACGTATTCCAACAGTTCACAAATAATGCAGTTCCCAATTGGGCTCCTCCTTTGCTCCTGAGTGTCTCCTTGTCTGTGGTAGCCCAGTGCACAAGTGGTGCTCCCCGAAACTTCTCTCCGCCCGACTCTCCACGACAGGACGTAAAAGACCAGAAAATCACAGTTAGCAGGTTTGCTTGCTGACAGTTCCAGTTCAGTGTAATAATCCCACTTTGAGCTTAAATGCCGCTGGTCGTAGATGACAGCTGATTGGAAACAGCCGAGTGATGAGACGCGGGAGGACTGACAACAGCGCGGAGGGACTTCCGGGTCAAAGGTCGGCCGGCTACTATTGGAGACCGGCATCTATTTGTCATGACATGTTTTCAAACCGGCGTTTGTTAGAAACAAGCGTCAATAAGAGACAGGCTACTAATGGAAGATATACGGTATCTTTAAATAAATGTCTGTCTTCTTCAATGAGTGTCTTTTATTCAAACTGTAAAGCATTTTGTAACCCTGTGTTTTCAGAAGTGTTATACAGTTATTACTATTATTACTATTAGTAGTAGTAGTAGTAGTAGTAGTATTCCCACTGTGTTCTTAAACCTTTCTGTTATAACAAAGCTAAAAAGTCCAAAATGAATCTGGTGTTAGCATAATGGATTGGAAGGGTTGAAAAGAGAAATTAAAAAACAAAAAAGTGTATTATCTAATGTAATTGTAATGATGTCTGGTGTAATTTGGGCCTTAGCATTCAAGATAGTGTTTCACAAAAAGGTTTCACTTTTATTCTTTCATTCAGACTTGATCCAAAGGTTTAGCATATGACCACAAGTCCAGTGTAGTAAAATGATTACCATGCCACAGCATGGCCTTTGCTGGGATGTCTAGTTACCTGGACTGTGTCTATGTTGACACATTTAAGGTTGAGTGATGGGTTGCTCTTGGGCATTGGTATCCTTTGAAGTGTGCTGTTTTTGTTTAGGGGGTTATTACCTACCTTCATTATCCCTGTGCCTCACAAGGGCATCACTAACATTAATGTTGGGGCTTCGGTTGTATTTATCAACCTTGTGAATAAGAATGAACTTAATGGGGGCATGAAGGAAAACCAATGAACACAATTAACCTGATCTCAAAAGATTAACCATTAAATGGCAGGACTCTAATGAATAATTAAAATAATCAAAATCACTGGGAAATCAGTATAAGTTATTAGTTTAATCAATCTCATAAAATACATTAAACTAATTTCAAACTGGTCAATAATTAAATTACATACAGTCAATGTTGCATCTAAATAGTCAGTGAGGCTGAGGATTTGACAGTTCCGCATAGCAGAGGTCAGCAGCACCCACTCCTATACAACATTAGTCTAACCAGCATGTAACAGAAGTAATTATTCACAAAAGGAAGGAGCATAAACACAAAACTCTAAATGAGACTAAGACCAAGCAGAGTATGTATGCATGTGGGGTAAACGGAGAGCAAGCAAGGAAGCACTGCGATGCACTTCAGCTGCTTTCAGATACAGGCGCACAGGAAAGCTGGGTTGCCCTTCACCTCTTTTTAGTCAAGTTAGCGCTCTGCGCAGACATGTTCTGCTGTTGTCTATTCTGATCAAGTTAGCAGCTACAGCTAACTTGAACCTTTTAACGCGGTTAGTGGTGGGTACCAGCCAACCAGAAAAGGTTTTTGCTGTTGTCACAAGACTGTTTCGTTGTGTCTATTTGCGGATCACAAGCTAGACAGCTTGGAGGGGAGAGTTCAGAAGGGGCATCTGTTAGAGCAGTGAAGAATAGCATTCTCACCTCAGAGGTGAAAATGGAAAAGAACCCAAGAAGAACGCCAGCTGTGGTTTTGTCTAGCTGGTAAAAGGTGTGGTGTACAGGTGCAGGAGGTGGCCTTTCATCGCCGATGGAGAAGTTGCGTTTATAGTACACGAATGAATGGATCTATGGTCCTCCTCATGACTCCTATATCTCTCAAATGAAAAATATTTAATTGTTCTACATTATTCTGACCTATGCAAACTGGAAGTTGAAGGTTCCTGAAGAAGTCTTGAGATTCTTCTGGGTTTCCTACATAGCAATGTGGGTCAGCAGCAAGTTAGCTTGGGTGCATTTTTTCTCTTTTAATATAGACTCCATACAGACTTAATCTTGCTTTGGCTTTCTCATAAGGGAAGTCTGGGGTTTGTCATCTTGCAGTATTTAAAGTGTGCCTTCTTGGGTGTATGTAACATTTTTCAGGTATAACTTTGAACTTGAATCTTGTTATTTTCTCATTCAAAATATGTCCAAATCCAAAAAGGTTTTCAGTGAGCTGATTGAAAAACACGCTTGTTTTCAGTTTTTCAACCACATCTAAATATATTTCTGTCATAAACTGAGCCATTCACCTTACTACATGGAAAACTTATGTTTAGCTGTCACCTGCTGCCAGTCCGACTACTGCACGGTTTTAGCCGTGTACAAACACCAAGATAAACATGAAACTGTACGTGCAGTGCAAATAATGAAGGGTTTGCAGTAACTGTCAGTCTCCTCAGATCACAGCATGCACACAGGAGATTATTCCTGGGGAAGTGACATGCCAATGACATTCAAATCCGTACACAATTACTATTATACAGACTTCAAGGAGACACTGGGAGTCATAAATCTCCAAGAAAACAGTCACATTCATGAAAGCACTCGGCAGATATTGTGCTCAATAGCATTTAATCTATTTCAAAAGACATTCTGCAATTGCTATAAGACAAAAACGTATCACTCTAATACAATAATTCAATTCAAATACTTGTAATATTACAGCAGTGACAGAAGACAGGTTATTGCTTTCATATAGCTATATACTTTGGACAAATAAAGCCTCTCAAATCATATATTTTAATAACATATCACTATGTTGATGTCCTGGAAACAGCATTTAATGCATTTAGTAGTTTGCATTCTAATACATGTATACATTTGTCTGCTAAAGATGTATACATGCTCAGTTTTGTGATTCCTTGCATTTCTTGTCATTGCTTCCTTTCTCTCGAAGCTCAGAGGAATCATCAAGCTACATAGTATAAGTATATTTACAGAAAATGTTATTTAAGCAATCTTGACACAGTAACATTAAAAACATGATAATGATACTGTTATCTTTGAAAAATAGACTTGACTTCCATTTTAACAATGGAAGGCAATATAAGACACAATAACAGAAGCAAATTGAATTGAAATGCCAATTTCCTGCCACTTATTAAGATGTGATCCATTTAATTTTACTGCCTTCTTTATACAGAAATATGTGAAGAGTCACATTATTACCTAAAATACTGAGAGGCAGTGTTATTATCTTGTGGATTATTACCACAATCTCAATATTACGTCTTGTACCCCTTAACATATATACACTCAAGTGCTGGAAAGATTCTTCAGAGATTTGACAGAATCACACAGTTGAAGTGAAGATGTGTCATTGGACAGCTACAGTATGGTCTAAATCTCTCGTTCCACTACACCCCAAAGATGAGCTGGTTGCATTGAGATGTGGAAACATTGGAGGTCATTTGAGTACTATGAACTTACTGTCATGTTTTAGAAACCAGGTTTAAAGGATTTGAGCTTTAAAATGCTGTGCTTCATCTGCATCCAACAGACGGCATATAGGGGTGGACATGGTAAGCAGCAATACTCAGATAAGACTGTGGTGTTTAAATTCAATTCAATTTTATTTATATAGCGCCAAATCACACCAACAGTCACCTCAAGGTGCTTTACATTGTAAGGTAGACCCTACAATGATACATACAGAGAAAAACCCAACAATCATATGGCCCCCTATGAGCAAGCACTTTGGCGACAGTGGAAAGGAAAAACTCCCTTTTAACAGGAAGAAACCTCCAGCAGAACCAGGCTCAGGGAGGGGCGGCCAACCTGCTGAGACCAGTTGGGGTGAAAGAAGGAAGACAGAATAAAAGACGTACTGTGGAAGAGAGCCAGGGATTAATGACAAGTATGACTGAATGCAAAGAGGTCTATTAACACATGGTGAATGAGAAAGGTGACTGAAAAGGAAAAAGTAAAAACTCAGTGCATCATGGGAGTCCCCCAGCAGTCTGAACCTATTGCAGCATAAGAAGGGAGGATTCAGGGTCACCTGATCCAGCCCTAACTATATGCTTTAGGGAAAAGGAAAGTTTTAAGCCTGATCTTAAAAGTAGAGATAGTGTCTGTCTCCCGAATCCAAACTGGAAGCTGGTTCCATAGAAGAGGGGCCTGAAAACTGAAGGCTCTCCCTCCCATTCTGCTTTTAAATACTCTAGGAACAACAAGTAAGCCAGCAGTGTGAGAGCGAAGTGCTCTAATGGGGTGATATGGTACTACGAGGTCATTAAGATAAGATGGGGCCTGATTGTTTAAGACCTTGTATGTGAGGAGCAGGATTTTGAATTCAATTCTGGATTTAACAGGGAGCCAATGAAGGGAAGCCAATATAGGAGAAATATGCTCTCTCTTTCTAGTCCCTGTCAGGACTCTTGCTGCAGCAATTTGCATTAACTGAAGGCTTTTCAGGGAGTTTTTAGGACATCCTGATAATAATGAATTACAGTAGTCCAGCCTAGAAGTAATAAATGCATGAACGATGATGCTAAATGATGCTTACATAATGCTAAGGGCATAACTAGCCTGAGCTATTGACATAAGACAGGATGAATGATGTCATTTGAAATGCATTGTGTTAATTGCTTACCTTACCATCCAAGTGCTGCATCAGAAACTAAGACTCAGACCAAGACAAAGTTTTCCAACCTTATGCTGTCGCCCATCTGCTACTCTGTGTTCAGAGATGTTCTTCTGCATCAGTCATTGTTCTACATACACAGAATAAAACAAGTGGCTATTTGAGTTACTGTTACCTTCTCATTAGCTTGTGGCAGTCTGGCCATTCTCCTCTGACCTCTTGCATCAAAAGATATTTTTGCCCAAATAACTGCAGATCACTGAATATTTTTTTCTTTTTTGGACCGCCTTCTGTCTCCTCTGATTGTGCTGAAACCACGTCCAGTGTTTACAGATCAACAGATTCAGAAATACTCAGACCACTCTGTGTCAAAGTCAGATATGTCACCTTTCTTCCCTCAGTAGATCGCTCAGTTTGAACTTCAGCACGTAATCATCTACATGACTACATGTAACGAGTTTCTGCCATCCGATATGCCCATTAAATATTTGAATTAACAAGCAGATGAACAGTTGTACGTAATAAAATGGCCAGTGAGTGTATGCGGTACAATATTACAGTCACTGTATCCTGAGTGGTAAATGACAGAAAGAGTTCACTGTAAAAATTAGATTTTCTGTGGGGATGCTTCAATGAATGTGGGATCCAAAATTGTGCATTTGGGAATTTTTCAGTTTTCCGCGTTAAATACATTTCCTGTAATAAATCATTTAAGAACCTGTCCAATTAAATGTGCATAGAGTTGAGATATGCAGTTTATTTCAATTCATGCCTCTGTGCAGATGTTACCATGTAGGTGGAGTGAATGCAATGGATAACACATTTCACCTTACAAGGATCCAACTCTTACTTACTGCTTAAGAGGGTATATTCAGGTATAATTACAACATCCCAAACTGTATAATGATAGCCTTAACCAACCATAACCATCGCATGACAGAACTAGCTCTGATTAAACAGGACTAGATTACATAATATGTGTTCAAGGACTATGAAATTAAATTTCACAAAATAAATCATATGTTTAAACTAACACCTAGCACTTTAACACAATAATAACACTGTTCTTCTAAACAAAACATACGTGCATCATCACACAGAAAACATGGTTAGGAAGTACTCACAAGTATAAATCATTTCTGTCCCGTGCTGCTGTGATCGGCACAGCTGTGGCATAAGACAAACAATGCCACTGATATTGATTTGTCACAACACCCTCCAATTTACATGCATTTCCCGTCTCTCTTGCACAGTTCACTATGCATATGATTAAAACCTGCAACAGCAGGTTAGGATGCTGTCATTATCCTTACACGCTCGAACATCTGCTTTGTGCAGTTGTATTTTTGTACTTTTAAAATAACAGCCTCCTCTATGTTGGCTAGGAACTCGGGGACATTGGCTGACACAGCTGCAACTTGCTGTTTGCTTTGTTCACACGATTCTTTTTTTTTTTTTTTTACCAAGTTTGAGACCAATTTACAGTTCAAATAAAAACTAGAATGCAACCAGACTTTTGACTTATTTCTGTTACTGTCGATTGTTTACTCGAGTTGCAGCTGTGACACAACAAAAGAGTTCATTTAGACTTAACCTTTAAATGCACCCATACAGCCAACACTTCATTATATTATATTTCATTTTATATTAACAAAAGGAAACTCTGTGGTATTATATGCCTTTAATAATGAAGTGGTGTTGAAATGTCAAATATAATAAGATCATTGTTTTTAAATGTTACCGACAAAGTATACAAATTTGCAAGCATCTTACTAGGAGCATTGAGCTCACTGTTAGGTTGCCTATACCTAGTCATAATGATACAGGGGTTTGTTTGTTTGGCCCGTCATCACAGTAAGAAGATGGAACTGCAGATGATTACAGAACTGGTACATGGCTGTTGTGATACATACAGACAAATGAGAAAACTGTCATTTTTTAAACTTAACTGACTTGACTTTTAAAAATATATACCATATATGTTCTAATAGTGGCCTGTCGCTTATTGACGCCCGTTTCTAATAAACGGCAATTTGAAAACATGTCACGACAAATAGATGCCGGTCTCCAATAGTAGCCGAGCAACCTTCGACCTGGAAGTCCCTCCGCGCTGTCGTCGGTCCTCCCGCGTCTCATCACTCGGCCAGCTGTTTCCAATCAGCCGTCATCTACGACCAGCTGCATTTAAGCTGAATGCGCGGCAACCGTCGAAGTGGGATTATTACACTGAACTGGAACTGTCGGCTAGCGAACCTGCTAACTGTGATTTTCTGGTCTTTAAATTACTCTCAGGGAGAGTCGGGCTGAGAGAAGTTTCGAGGAGCAACTCTCGTGCACTGGGCTACCACAGACAAGGAGACACTCGCGAGCAAAGGAGGAGCACAATTGGGAACTGCATTATTTGTGAACTGTTGGAAT
>VURO01037802.1:0-16892 GCA_015108175.1 Pelvicachromis taeniatus
TTAACTGGCTCCTTTCGATGTGGAGGAGCAGCGGCTCTACTCTGAACTCCTCCCGGATGGCCGAACTTCTCACCCTATCTCTAAGGGAGAGTCCAGCCACCCTTCAGAGGAAGCCCATTTCCGCCGCTTGTATCCGCGATTCTTTCGGTCACTACCCACAGCTCGTGACCATAGGTGAGGGTAGGGATGTAGATCGACCGGTAAATTGAGAGCTTCGCTTTTACACTCAGCTCTCTCTTCACCACAACAGACCGATGCAGCGTCCGCATTACTGCAGCCGCAGCACCGATCCGTCTGTCGATCTCCCGCTCCCTTCTCCCATCGCGTGTGAATTCAGTATTAAAACGAATTAATGTGTAAAAGAATGAGATACATTTTAAATGAAGGCAAAAAATCTTTAACTGGGGTAGATTAAACCATCCATCCATCCATCCTCTTTCCCTTATCCATGGTCGGGTCTCAGAGGCAGCAGACGATCCCAGATGTCTCTTTCCTGGGCCACCTTCTGCAGCATGGTTTTCCCCAGGCCAGTGGAGAAATACATCAACTCTGCAGCTAGTCCCGGGTCTGCCATGGGCCTCTGCCTGGTAGGGCATGTCCAGAACACCTCACCCAGTCAGACAGCTGAACCACGTCAACTGGCTCTTTTCAATGTGGCGGGGTAGCAGCTCTACTCTGAGCCCCTCTTTAATGACTGCAGTCTTCACTCTACCTCTAAGGAGGTGAAGAGTGCAGTCTTTCAAGATCTGGTCACCTTGTGTAAAAATGTTTAACGCACTATAAAGTTACATGCTATTATTTTCAGTAAAACTTGGGTGACAATAGGTCATGTTTTGGCTTTCTGAAAATTTTCTGCCAAGTTGCAACCCTCCAAAAAAACAAAAAACAAAAGTGCTTTCTTCCATAACACAGTATTAGCCAGTCAGTTCTTGTCATTGTCAACAATGACTGTGGCTTGAGGGATTTTTATGAACAACTTTGAGGAAGTTTTTCCTTATTTGAGTTTTTCTTTTTCAGACCACAATCTGCTTCTGCCACCGTGCCTCAAAGGGAAACACTTAGCTGACAGTTTTAGTTGTTACTGTGAGGGCATTGCTCACAATTTTCAGAACTTTTACAATGCATACCATCATGCAACAAATAATAATAAAGTGTAAGAGCATAAAACTCAAAGGAGACGTTTTCTGAATAAAGGATTTGTAATTATTTAGGTAATTTTTTCTGGGTATACTTACATACATGACATATTCAACATTGATCTTTTTACTAAAGTGTGACTGCTTCCTGCACCACAGGCTTCAACAGATAAGAGCATTGCTCCCTAAAGCCTCTGTGACTCATTCACTGTACCCCCTCAGGGACACGTGGGATAGTAGCATTGACACACCTTGGCCTGTGTGTTTTGCTCCTGCTGTGTGTCTGTCATTTGAGATGCTGCAGGCCTCTCAGCCGCTCCCTGCATCCTGCGCCTCCTCGGACGGTGAATAGATAGCTGCTAGGTTAAGCCCCTCTGCCTCAAAGCACTTTCACCCACCGAGTGAAGGCAGCCCGGATAATACAGGATCACCTTGCACTGCCTGCAGCTTCATTGTACACACACAGCCTGGGGATGAGCTGTTCAATGACAACTGCATGTGTGTGGGTCTGTGGCGGTATGTGTCGGGGTAGTGTAAAGCAGACTATGTGTGAGTACATTTTGTGTGTACACATTAACTTCTCAAACAAAGGATCAGCTTGATCTCAGAGAAATGAATTCTGCGTCCCTTTCAGTGACGTTCAGAGGAATTTTCCCATTAAGAAACCTGCTCAGCTGCCCTAAAATTACTTCACAGACTAAGCTGCCCTTGTCCTCACTTTAATCTAGCCTTTAAAGTCTCTAATCATTATTATGGCACTCCCAGGCACAATGAAAGCAATAGAAACATAAAGCCTCTCTCAGCAAGCTAGCACAACACTCTAAGGACAGCTTCCACTCTGGCCTTTGTGGGGTTTTGGATTATAGATTCATTTTTGCTGGACGTGTGGTCAAATTCGTCCCTGGGAAAAGCCCTCAGTATTCCACTCTTTCATCTCAGTCTCATTTTCAGGGTATCTAATGGTCATAATCGAGGCGGCCATGCTGGGCGTGTGTTTGAAGGAGCGGTCAAGGAGCCACTAATCCCCTCATACACTGTTTGTAGTGGTGGCCCCCGATACAAGGGCCGATTTTGTTACCGAACACTGAGAAAGAGAGACGGAGGGGTGGGTTTGGATTTTGGCTCTTATGAATATACACACCCACTTACACAAAGACACAAATACTCCGGTGGGAATCCTGGGATTTCTGGCACAATAGAAGACGAACGTTTCAATGCCGCAGTGAATTTATGAAAATAAAAACTCAGCAAGCATGGCCAGGAGATATTTTCAAAAGAGTTACCGTTTTATATCCAGGTCAGTGATCGACCTTCACACATGGGCAGCATAAAGAAATGTTAAATATTAGTCATTAAGTTTTCCAGTGCAGGAAAATAAGAACTCAAAATGATCACAAAACGCACGACTAAAGTGCAAAAACTTTTCTGGCGGGAAAAGTTTGTGTATATGACCCTCAGCAAATTGGTGCAATTCTCTTATAAATGATGTAAAAACAATTTAACTATTAACCTGGCATTTAGATATTACTCTATAGCACTCAGGTCTCAGGTCCTTGATGTACTTTTTACCTGCCATGTACCTGTACTAGTTACTAGTACTTAAGAGCTGCTTAAGAGTTTACACATCATTGTCCCATTAAAGATAGAATTCATTCATAAAGCAGTGTAACAGTATATAAAACTACATAAACACAACAGTGCTGTCAGTCCTGTGCTATATAATTTATTTCCAATGAAAAATTTCAAACATATGTTTCAGCAAAGCTTATTAATATTAGTCCTTTTCACACGTATCCAAAGAAGCCCCAGCAGCTATGCTCTCTCCTTACATCACTCGAGGCTTCAGGTCTTTTGGTGCTCAGCAGATTATCAGAGTCAAGTGCGCCATAGTTCTCGGCCCCAAAGTCCACTCATGTCTCAGCGAGGGAGACGCACAAAACGGCAGTGAAGATGCGCTCTTGAGCAGCAGCCAGTGAAAGAGAGGGGACCCTCACTATTAAATGCTGGGGGCCATCTTTGGACAGATAGCAGCGGGGTGTCTGCCTCCAACCTCCCCCCTGCCCAAGCGATCAAGTTCACCCTCTCCAGCAGCACCTGGCCCCTTGGATCCACTGCCTGTCACTCACTGAGAATGAAAGAGGAAAGGAAAGGAAAGGAAAGGAAAGGAAAGGAAAGGAAAGGAAAGGAAAGGAAAGGAAAGGAAGGCCCCCCTGTCTACTTTTTTGAGCATTGTGAGCACCAGAGTGGACCGTGTGGAACAACTCTTTCCCAACATGCTCTTTAGTTTTCCATGTGTCTTCCATGTCACCATGTCTGCTCGTCCCTTGGGGCTGCAGGTTTCTGGTCCAGCAGCCTGGGACAAGGCCACCATTAACTGCAGGGCCGTGCAGAGGGCACATGGGACAAAAAGCCCAACACGCTGTCCCTGCCCTCAGACAAGTCATGAAACAAATGTTACAGGCCTGGCACAGAAAGGAATCATCCGGCCGGTGTCACTGAATACATTTACCTACCTCAGAGCCCTTTCAGTCCAGCGCTTTGTTTTAGCTCAAAAAGAAGGGAGGGCGTGAATGGAGGGGCGGGAGGAGGTGGTGACTTGGGGGGAAGTCAGTGTTTGTGTGTGTGCATGTGATGTGAGAGAGAGAAAAAAACACAAGGAGGGAGGAAGGGAAGTGAACGCATGAAATGGACGAAAGAAGCTCCAGGTTTCCACAGAGACAGCCCGAGCCCCGAAAACACCACAGTGTTTGTGAGGAATGGAAGGAGGTGTGTATGCATATGTGTGCGTCTGTGCGTGTGTGTGTGTCCTCCCCCACAAGGACGCCAGGAGGTCTTGTTGATTGTTGTGTTTTCCTTTCCCTTTTTTTGGCCTTCTTTTTCTCCTCTTTTGTCTCTGCTACCCTTCCTGTGTTCTTTTTAGGCTAATTGGAGACCTGGAGAGCAGAGCAAACTCCAGACAAGACATCCTCTAAACCCCTTGACTCCAGTTTGGTCAAATAATTAACAGTGAGAGACAAGCATTCGGTCAACAGGAGTGGAAGTTAGAAAGTCAGATTGCGGTTCTGAGTGGCTTTCTGTTGTTTCTCCTAAAGTGTTTGACAGAAGTTTGAATTCCTCACACGCACAAGAGGTTGGACTGGAGTAGTCGAGGAGATACAGATCAGAAAGTTAAACCAGCTCTGCAGACACAGCTGTGCAGTGTTTGACTCGTTTTAAAAGGTCAGACATTTTGGAAAAGTATTTTTAGAAAGAATGCAAAAATATTTTTGATAGGACCTAAAACTTTAATTTAATTGCCTGATTTCCTTTTTTTGACTTCAGAAAATGAAGAGAATTTCAGTGACAGTCTTCATATTCACATAGGATGATATATATCCTGTGAAATTGATAAATTCATATAAAAGATAAAAAGCAGATCTAAGTGATGTTCGTCAACTTGATATCTATGTTTCTATGTTTCACTTCTGCACAGTATATTCAAACTCAAGTGAAGAGAAAAGCAACTGTATCCAAAAGGAACTCACAAAATTTCAACTGTGCGCACACCTCGCTCAAGTTTTAAACGTAGATTTATCCCAAACCCCAACAGAAAGTAATTAGTGTGTCATTTTTCCCATAATCCCTTCAGCTAATCTCCTCCAATCCACTGGGCTTGATTCAGTCATCTTTTCTCTTATACTCTAATCCATTTTGCCTTTGAGTTTTTGTGTGGGTCGCAGCGCGCTGGTCCACTCACAAAGACCAGTCACTGAGCTATGACATTAAAGGTATTGTTGAGCTGAGCTCGGCCCAGCGGCCCCCTTATATGGGCTCACTGTGCAAGGAAGTGCGTGCTTTCATCCTTGTTGTCATGGGGATGAACACACACACATAAGCGCACTGATTTTCGCTGACATAAATTCATTCTTTTGAGCGGGATGTGCCTTCTCGTCTCCGACCATATAGTCGCTGCTTTCATCACTTTAACTTTATGTATGGACGAAAACCTCAGTGTTCATATAACATTAGAGGAGTGGGTGTGGCGGCGGGGGGGGGGGAGGGGGGGGGGTGTTTTATGATGCTGCAACCTGGGATGAAAACAAGGTCTCATGTATAACTCAGCCTGTGCCACAGCACCCTGATGGTGCTATCCATAAGTTTTCAAAAGGAGGCACAAAACGGATGTGAAACAGGCTTAACGGGAAACCAGGTGATCACCATCAGGATACAGACTGTAAATTATGAAGTGAGCGTGAGAACCTGCATCCAGGAGTGGATGCTGTGCTGTGAAATAGTGAAATACTACATTTTTTTTTAAAGATTTACAATGTTTGAATATTTCTGCTTTTCTTATTCCACTTCAGTGAAAACACAAAATCAATAGTCTCTGACTGAGATTACAGCACAGACAGTAATTAAGCAGAGCTGTTTTATGCACTTTATTAGTTTTGACTTTGAGTGGAAAAGGAGAAGATAAAACTATGACACAATGCACATGTTTATATGTAAAGGTCTGCCAAGAAAACTTTATGAAGAGACACAGAGAACAATCCAGTAATTTCCTCTAATGTGTGATAAAGTGAAGCTGCAACCACGGCTTCCTAA
This sequence comes from Pelvicachromis taeniatus, assembly GCA_015108175.1. Taxonomy (NCBI): domain Eukaryota; kingdom Metazoa; phylum Chordata; class Actinopteri; order Cichliformes; family Cichlidae; genus Pelvicachromis; species Pelvicachromis taeniatus. The sequence goes on from VURO01037802.1 coordinate 5,721, forward strand.
AAACTGCAGTTATATTTGAATAAATGTTTACAGAGTTTTTAAGTACATTAAGCAGGCTTAAATTGGCTTTTCCACTTTATTTTGGACCACAATTTGCAACTATTGGCATGTATGGAAGTGGGTATGTTGGAAAAATGCAACATGTTGATTATGTTTTAATGTGTATACTTATCTTTAATCCATGACCTTTATTCAAACAGTGAAGCACTTTGTAATTATGGAAAGTGCTATGAAAGTAAAGTTATTATTACTATTAATATTAATAATAGTAATAATAATAATAAACTCCTATATTACAGTATTTTGGTAAATAGACAAACCTCATAGACAAAAGAAAGCAAGTTTTCTGTTCTGTAGTAGACAGACAACAATATTAAGACGTCCTAAAATATGTGGATTATTTGGAGGAACTAGGACTTTTAAAGTTAATTAATGAATTTATGTGTTAGTTTATTTATTTTGGAAAGTCAGATTATTTTTTTTAGCTTATTCAATTACCGCCACAAAAAATTCATTTCATTCTGTCCGTCTGAAACCGTTATCGAATAAAACTAAACCAGCTAATGTAATATGGTGTGATAAGGACCATGCTACATAATGTTATTTGGATAAATCCTTTTTAAGATGACAGATTACAATCAGATACAGAGAATCGTCTCAGGGCACACGTCTGAAAGCTCTTCGTCTGCCTTTATTATCACTGTCCTACTCTGCCTCGTCACTCCGTCTTTCTCACAGTCTCAGACAGACTCTGATCTGTCTGAGACTGTCTCCAAACCACCAAAAAGATATGTTTGCCTTACATTCACCATGGCCATATGTCAAAATAGAGGTCCTATTGTGGCACAAGACACCTCCTTCAAACCTCTATGCTGGCTAATTGAGTTTGTCTATGAAGCGTTCATTCACTGTCAGATGTTTGACAGAGAAGAGTGCCAAGTCCTCCCTTCGTCAATCTTTTCCAAAAGTCAACACTGAGCCAGACATGCATGCACACGCACTGAGTCACACACACTACAATGCAGCGCCGAGGGGTCTGGGACATCCCGCAGACAGCATCCTGTTCCCACTGAATGGCTCTTGTGTCACAAAGGACAGTTTGGCTTCTCTCTGGCCCAGCTACCTGCGTGGGATCTCAATGCTTCTCTGACTGACTTGTGGCCTCAGGTTTTTGTGTTTTGTTTTGGGAACGACTCGCCCTTTTTCCCTCTCGCCTTCTTTCTTGCTCCCTCGCTTTTCTCTTTCTCTTCGTCTCAAGTGGTCTGCAGAGGGTGTCCTGGGAACCTGGCTGGCTTCCCCGCTGACAGCCCCCCGACTGCTACCACTACCACCACCACACACACCCCCATCTCTTCAAGATGGACTGCTGAATTAGCCCTTGTTATCCCAATGTCTGACATTGAGGCTGGCAACTAACTGATATGCACACGCTTTACATATACACAATGACTATATATAAAGCAGGCACATTAACACACAGGCACGGTGACAAGCAAATACAAGCCAAATTGCACACACACACACCCGCACACGCACACACACACACACAGTCCTGACAATGGCAGCGTTTAACAAGCTGTTTGCCAGAGAAAGGCCAAGAGGCATGGGAAAAGAGCAATTTGCCAGAGTGAATTTTGTACTGCACAAACAGAAAGACACACACACGCACGCACACACACGCACGCACGCACACGCACGCACACACACACACAATCTTCAAAGAACAGTACACGGACTTGAATTGATTCCCTGGAGAATCAAATATTAGAAAACAGTCAATTTTCTACTTCTCTCACCCCAAACTGACCTTAAAATGTGTTTTAACATTACACAGACAACAATTCATGCTCACATTCACACCTCCAGCCAATTTAGAATGATCTATTAGCCTAACCCGATGCATGACATTGGACTGTGGGAGGAAGCTAGAGTACCTGAAGAGAACCCACAGCATGGGGAGAACCATCACAGAAAATCGGTCTGTGGATGCAAACTCAGGATCTTTTTGCTGGGCGAGCAGAGCTTCTTTCATAATCTCTTTATCCAATAATTTGACTTTAATAATGTAGCGTCACAAAATCTATATTCAATTAAATTCAGGTTTATTTATACAGTGCCGATTTACAGCAACACTTACCTCAAGGCACTTTATATTGTAAGCTAATGACCCTTCAAAGAAGCCTTATGAGAAGCACTTGGCAGCAGTGGGAAGGAAAAACTCCCTTTTAACAGGAAGAAACCTCCAACAGAACGAGACTCAAGGAGAGGCGGCCATCTGCTGCGACCGGGCGTGACAGGAGAGACACGGGGCAAAAGCCATACTCTGGAAGAAAGACAGAATTTAATAATAACTACTGATTAAATGCAGAGTGGTGTACAAACGTATAGAGACTGAACAAGGGTGAGCGAAGGAAAAACACTCAGTGTATGATGGGAAGCCCACAGCAGCCAAGGCCTATTGCAGCATAACTAAGAGAGGGTTGAGTTTCAGCTTATCCAGCTTTATGCATATAGGGTTCGTCAGAAAGTACAGTTTTAAGCCAAATGTTAAAAGTAGAGAGTTTGTCTGTCTCCCTGAGCCAAACTGATTTCACAGAAGAGGGGCCAGGATGCTGAAGGCTCTGCCACACATTCAACTTTTAAATAGTCACATGTAAACCAACAGTCTGCGAGCAAAGTGCTCTACGGTACTAGGAGGTCTTTAAGTTAAGATGGGACCTGATTATTCAAGAGTTTGTATGCAAGGAGAGGGATTTTAAATTCACTTCTGAATTCAACAGAGTCAGTGAAGAGAAGCTATTATGGGAGAAATATGCTCTCTCTTTCTATCCACAGTTAGTACTCTGCCTGCAGCATTCTGGATCAACTGAAGGCTTTTCAAGATGCTTTTAGAGCACCCTGATATTAACAAATTACAACAGTCCACTCTAGAAGTAATAGACTCACAAACAAGCTTGTAGTTCCAACCATCCATTCATTAAATTCATTGATTTCTTTAACTGCTTGTCAAACTGCTTAGGGGGTCTCATTTAACTGCATTTGTCTGTATTGGCATTTCCTTTGATTTTATAAAATTTGCCCATATATTAGACGTCTTGCAAACTAACCAGTGCAAAACATTATTATTTTTTATGTGAAAATGCCCTGTTTCTATTCCTTTTTAAAGTGTTATTAGAATAGAACATAAACTTGAAGCCAGCCGCAGCAGACGGAGCCCAAACCTTTAACGCATTAATCAAATGATCACTCACACTGTCCACTTGCACAGCGCCTGTCCTACTGTCCTTTTGTGTGCACTCAGTGTAGCTCAGCAGTGTGAAATCACTCACTGGTGATTCAAGCTGAATGTGATACAGCACTGCTTTACCCAGCTCCACTCGCTTCACATGCCTGATCTCAGCATTTCAGTGCGTCTTGTTGTAAGTGGAGAGAAACGTGGCAGCAGGCAGCAGTTCCCCCCTGAGGGTCCTCGCTCATTACCCAGAGGTCAAAGCCCACGCCTGGCCACTTCCTGCCTGACCTCCCTCAGGAGAGCAGAGCATGCTGGGCGATGGATCGCACGTGCTGGTCGCAAACAATCCCACTTCCTGTCCCAGATCGGGTGAGAGACAGAGAGAGAACTAGAGAGAATGAGGGAGAGAGTTCTGGCTTCTATCTGCCACTTGCTGCGCTTACTTCCTGCACTCTCACGCTCTCTCTGTCTCTCAGTCTTATTCATTAGCCTCCTGACTATTCACCCCGGCCCAGACGGTCCAGCCCCAGCACTGGGAACAAAATACTCACTGGTCATCTTGTTCCAAACTTCCTCCCACACTCCTCCGTTTGAAGACATGACTCATGTAGGCCTGAATCAAGCATGAATGAGGAGGTTTTTAATGTGAGGAGCTTCTCAGAATCCTAGGGTAGTTTAATAAAGTGTCCTACTTTGGACTTGAAAGCAATCCTTACCAATGATGTGATTAAATTTTAACAAAAAAAGAGAGGGAAAAAAAGGGTATAAATGGTGCAGCTGTGAAAATTATGAGGTTTAGGGTTGCAAACCTCTCTTTGTGTAAATGCCACGACGGGGCAGCGAAGAAAAATTGCTACTGCTATTTCTCTTTTTTAACCTACGCTAAGCTAACAAGTTCTTTGGTGTGCCTTCGTGCCAACTTTCTAAAGGTCTTTTCATGCCTGTGCAGGACAGCTCGAAATTTTAAATCTAATAACTCATAGATTTCACATATGGTCACTTTATTTTCAAAACTTTAGATCTATAGCATCTGTCACTTCTTAAGTGTTAGCCAATACTGGACACTGAGCACCCAGAGAAGACCTTTTGCTGAAAAGCCACACAAAATGAAGACTGATGTGCTGAATAGCATCTCGGGACATCTTATTGATGCCAGATGGGCTTTGTGAGTGCTAGATTGGCCCCAAGAAAGAGGCCTTGCACAAACATTATTGTTTACCATTCCAGAGTCCATTGTTGGTGTGGCTTACGTACCAGCATGCTGCTAAATTAGACTGCACTGGCAGGGGTGCAGCTATGCCCTCGCTTTCATACCCCTACAGCCCCCGTGGCTTGACCACAAGCTCTTTTATCGTTGGTTAGCGATTGCTACAATGAGCCTCCGGGAGACTGACCCCCTGACTCACCACAGGGAGCCAAGCCAGGCCTGAGCAGGGTCAGGGCAGCAGAGGCTATTGGCTGGAGGGCACAGTTCTTGGTGTGGAGGTCAGTCCAGGGTTGTTGACTCTGGTACCTGACCCTGGCCCAGTCTTATCCAGAGGGGTCAGGCTTGGAAATCCAAAGACCGCGATCTCCTGCAGAGAACAGCATGAAGAGCAGCTATTCAGTGTGGCTGAACCAGGAGCTGTGTCCTGTTCAGCGCTGACCACCCGGGACAGAGCAGGTTAGCTGGGCCAGGCTCCTGCTGCTAGCCACAGATCAGAGCGTGAAAGCAGCCATGCTCATTAGAGAACGCATTCTGCTCTTAAGATTTGTGTGAAAAGTCCCAATTAGCTGGAATTAGGTTGCACGGGGCAGCGACGCCCCCCAATTGATCAGATTGATCAGACCCCTGGTGTGTAGTCCAATTCCTCACATTCAACAGGGCATGATGGAAGGATAGAGTGTTTCAAATCCAACACTAACAAACCCAGATGGTGATAGTTTCTTAGATCACACGTGCATCAGTATAACAAAGCATGGGAGAAACTGTGAAGCATTTACATGACAGTAAAAGAGATCCACATTCAACCACTAACCCAAATCCTTAAGGCTATGGCAGTCATACATGACTGCTCTAAAACTGCAAAACTTCTTTATTTCTACAGCCAGAAACACCACAAAGTCCACAAAAGTTCATCTGATTTGTATGCACATGTTTTTGCACTATTTTGTTTGTGTGTCTGCAGTTTCATCGTCATCAGATTATGTGTTAAGCATTCAGCAAACCTTGGAGTTTTACCAAGAATGTGAAATAGCTTTTTTCTTGTAGTATCTTTGTATTTTATATCGTCACAATTGTTATTGTCGTGGTTCTGGTTGCGGGGGATTTTCTAGCTGTTTTCCAACATTGCACTTCAGGTTAAGAATAGGTTGGAGTTGTCTGGGGTCCAAGCCAATACATCTGTTTCATTGAAGTCATAACCTACCACACCTTAAGGACCAATTCCTGAATTGGGTTCCTCTATGGCTCTTCTTACTTTGTCTTTGTTGTCCTGTTTCTGCGTTATTCCTGGATGGCTAAAGAGGTCACTATCTGCAGTGCTCACTCACCTGTTCCCGTCAAGCTGGTCCACCTTGTCTGGAAAGTTCTGGTTAAATACTTACCTATCAGACTCAGCTGCCTGTTCACCTTCCAGTGGTCTCAACTATCCGCAGACCCCTGGCCAGTTACTCCCAAAGCCCCACTCATCCCAGATTCTCCAAGTAAGAGCTCTAGTCCAAAATATTAGCTGCCCGTGTTAAAAAGTGGCAGTCCAAATTTCAGAGTCTCAGTTGTTGCAAGCTCTTCTAGTTAATCCAGAAACCTTACTAATAAGTCACTTAAACTGTTTGCTGATGCTTTTTAGGGTCTTACTTTTTCATTTTCACCATTAGAAGTAATGTAAGTTAGACTTGCATAAACCAAAGTAGTGGACAAAATAAATAATAAATAACGAAAACACCAGAAGTAAAATCTATTTTAATGTTAATAGTGTGCAACAATTTTGGGGGTCAGATGGTCCAATAGTCAATGATAATGAGATTCTGGTGCCGGTTTAGCTGTTAGAGGGATTGAGCAGATGACTCAGAGGCCGAGGTTTGAATCCGTCCCTGTTACTGTGTCTTCCAGCATTCCTGTCTCCTATCCACTGTCTCCTATCCACTGTCTCCTATCCATTGTCTCCTATCCACTGTCTCCTATCCACTGTGCCTTGAAAAAACAAGACAAAAACCCCCCATAGATGTCAGTCTCACTGTAATACAAGAGGAAATGATGATCACTGGAAGATAGTTGTGGACTGACCAACATCACCTTCCCTACAGTTCCACCATTAGAAAAATCACCCTGCAGAACACCACAATGCCTACAAGTACTGAGGCGCTCTGGCTTTGAGGCTGGATTGAAGGAAAGGGCAAAAAAGTGCAGGGGTCAGGAGGTGAGCTGATAACACAAAAGGACAGGTTGTGTCATGTCCCATAAGACACTCTCATGTCTGTCTCCTCCTCATCCATCCATCCTTCCACCCACCCACCAACACATCCATCTCTCTCTGTCGACGCTATGTGACTGAGCTCAGGCTTGGAAAGGAAGCCCCTGTCAAGATAGGGCCCTTATCATAGCCGGGACTCCCCCCCCCTTCCTCAGTTCCCATCATCCATCAGGCCGGCAGCAACCTGGGTGACTGCTGGAGCCTCACTCCAACTTGACTGGACAGCCAGGCAGAAACGACACAGGGGAGTAGAAAAGATAAGATAGATAAGAAGTGTGAGCACATTCTTGTAATTCAGCACTTTTTTCATGAATTGGTATGAATCGGCTTGAAAGTCTAACATCAGTTTTTTTTATATATATATATTTATATATATATATATTACACTTTAAATGACAGCTTAAAAAGTTAATAGCAGGTCAGGTCAGTGAAATTTAACACAGAAGCCCATTTCCTCTTAAGTCCAAGTCAAAGTGGCTTCATTTAAGTTTCCCTCTGCTGGAATTTCAGCATCTTCTCAGAGATGTCACCCTCCCCGCCTCACTCTTCTCCTTTTATCCTCTTCACCTCTTTCTACTCTGTTTGTTTTGCTTGTATTAGTACCCCGGAGGGCCAAATTATGGATCGACGAAAGGACATCCATCTCCATCTCGCCTTAGCTCCTCGCTCGTGCTAAAATAAGTGGCCAATTAACTCGGCGACAACCGTGTGTGCTTGTCCCCCATCTTGCTCTAGATTAATGACCAACCAACGCTTTCCTTCCCCAGGCCCATTTATCAGAACCCACAACTAGGTCAGATGATGATTAAACATCCAGACCACTGGGGCCTCCTGGGGACCAGGTCCCAGCATTACTACGGGCTCCAATTGGATTTAATTGCTCTCCCTTTTCTTGGCTGCGAGAGGAAAAAGAGACAGTTTCATTGGCAGGTCCTATTAGCCTGTGAGGCGACGAGCACTAAGGAGTGTGGGATGTCGCATTTCCTGAGACTGTGTGTTTGAAGAGGGCTTGTAGGGCTTAGTGCACTTCATTAAAATACGCTCATTTTGACCAACTGGACATCCCTGCAGTTGCTACAATGTGGCTGTCTTGTATCAAAGACTCGATGGCCTAGAGTGAGTTGGTACAGGACTAGAGAAGCTGGGAAACATGAAGGCCATTTATTAAAGAGGAATTCAACTTTTATAAAACCTGGGTCTTAGTTTTGGCCATCATGTGGTAATGTAACAGAATTGTCAAAGTCGAATGCTTAAATTGGGGACTGAGTTTAATTCCAGCCCACAGCAGTAAGTATGAGGATGCTTTTTACATGGTCCTACATCATTAGCCAACCTAGCTGAACAAGCTATATTGAGTCTTTAACATTTATCACAAGATGTAAACACCTCACACGCCTTCTTTTTGGGACCTTTCAGTGGCCCCGCTCGCACCCACCGCCCTTCCTCTCCCTGCACGTGTAACTGATGAGCACTTGTTCTGCTGAATGTGTGATCAGTGCGTGGAGTAAGTTAGCAGGAGATCCTTGATGAAATTAGTTTGGGAGACAGTTCTAATAGAATTAACTCACAAGTCCGTCTCTTCAGGCGGCCTGAAGCCATCAGCGGCTGTGTGAGCTGAAGTGAATTAAGAGTCTGGCAACATCTTTTAATCAGCTGCTAATTCAGTCCTGAGTCAACAACTGGAGGAAGTAGTGTGTGTGCGTGTGTTTGTGTCTTTCTCTGTAATTGAATAGCCTGCTAGACTCCTCCAAGAACATACTTTTACTACTATTTTCAATTAGAAAAACTAGTTACACAAAAGCTCTTCTGATAGACATAATTCCAGTAACAAGCAATACTGTTTTTAATTCTTTCTTCTTTTTTTTTAATTTGTTGTTAAACAGTAAATTAAAATGTACCTCTTGAAACTCATAATTCGCTAAAGGCCATTTCTGATTCTTCTGATGATTGGTAAGCAGACGATACCATTCAAGACAAAATGATCCATTTTACATTTTATATTCTTATAAACATCCTCGTCGCCATCGCGGCAAAGCTCGTCTGTGGATGATTGCTTGTCACGCGGTGCTGGCCAGAATGAAGAAGGGTATCGATGGCATTTGAAAAGCACCAGAGCGCTGTGGCCAGTCTGACCCTGTCATGCCCCGTCTTTTCAGCACAAGGCCTTTCAAACGCAGCTGGACAATAACAAATGTCGTCCGGCCTCTGAGCCGATTAGGAACCGGACCAGCCACAGAGGGGCAGCGACATGGTCTGACCCCAACGAAATCCAACAACACCCCTCTTACTGACCCTTTTGGGGGGGGGCATAGGGGCCAAGGTCAGCAGCCAAGGTGACCTCTGATCTCCCGCCATGTTTGGACACGTCCACACACAATGCATGGCCTAAAGCTGGTGATTAGAATATGTGGCGATAAAGGCGGGCAAGAGGGCTCTAAACTGTTGCAGGCAGTTGTTTGCATCTGTGTGTATGTTGTTGGCATGGCGACCTGGTCAGTGGACCTCAGACCACCGGACCTTCACTGAAGCCCCCTCCTCACCTCCCCTGATGTGCGGCTCTTGTCTCAGGTCTCTTTGTTGCAGGGCCAGGAGGGAGGAATTACACCAGGGATGATCCCGTATTACTGGGCCTGCCTGCCTTTCAGGTTGAGCTTAGCTTTGTTGGCTGGCTTTGGTCTTATCCTCCTCGTAGTCTTGCCACCAGTGAGTTGATCCCTTTGATGTCCCCACTGACCACCAGATTGCAACAATTCCCAGTTTATCCTTGCAAAAACCTGCCTGGACTGTGTGTTGGCGATACGCAACTCAGCGGATGAAACTGAATCATTATTTTGTACATGAGCTGAATCTGTGGGTTTTACTACAATTATCCACAGCACATGTTGATGGGAACTAATTCTTCAGTAATAAAAAAATATATGATCTTAAATTGTGTTTATTGAGCATGTTTGCTGATTAGAAAAAGAATGACAGAAACAAAAAGATTCTATTTAAACTCCAGTATATATTGTAACATTATTATTGTAAAAAAAAAAAAAATAAGTCGTGTCAGCATCCAGTGAGGATGAATCTTTCAAATGTAAAGATGGTGAGTTGTTCACCTCTCTTTGAGCGACTGCGTGTCAACAATTTAAGAGCATTGTTTCTGAGAATAAAAATGGCATAGAATTGAGGGATTTGACTGCCTTCAGTGCTTAATAACCTTAAAGAATTAGAGAATCGGATAAACTCGGTACTAAAGTGCCAAGGCCAGAAACTAATAACCTGAGAGTAAAACTCTACCATAAAAAGAAAAGAAGAAGAAGCTGCTCCAGCAGTGGCGCGACCTACCTGAAACCTCAAGCTCATTCAAGATTGACGGGTGCAAAGTCGAAAACGGTAAATGCAGTGGTTCTCATGTAGAGCTAATCTTCTCTACTTGAGCACTCAAAGTGCAACATGCTTAATTCACTCATTCACACACATTCATACAAGCACTTCTTTTCTATGTGTTGTTTATGTAACATTCACACTCTGTTGAACGCATCGGAGAGCAACTTAGGGTTCAGTATCTTGCCCAAGGATACTGTGGCATTCACACCGGAGCACCCCGAGATCGAACCACCAACTTTCCAGTTAGTTGATGAGCTACCCACAGTTTTCCCTCTTTCTCCCTGAGCTAAAGTCACCCCCAAAAAAACTCTCCTGTGGTATGACGTTTCAAAATCTGAAGCTGCTTGTAGAAATCCTCCCTGGAAAAAAAGATCCTGAACACCTGAGCAGCTGAAATTCTGTTTCAAGTAAGCATGGGGAAACACTTTAGAGTCAATCTACAATAACTGCTCTCCTCTTTTTCCAGAGGCTTGACACAGTAAAACATGAAACATGCTTGATGTGTTGTCCTTCAGTTAACTGTCATTGAACTCCATTTTTTTGACATTTTATTCAACATCCAAACTTTTATGAAAACACTGGTTTAAATTTTGCCATTATATTCATGAACAACATGGATAAAAATCAAAGAAGCATATTGTTGATATCGATATGATTCCTCACTTTTCACTGATTTCATTGTCTTATTTTGTTTTCTCACCATTTCCTTCTATTGTTCTTATGTTTTAATTAAGAATTATAAAATCCATTACCACTTTATTTTTTGTGTCATGCATACAGCGCCCCCTGCATCCTGTAGCTGGTCCGTCCATTTGGCCCATGTGAACTGTATTAAACTGCGACCCACAGCTAACCCCTCACCTGGCAGCGCTGTGCGCATATGTAGGAGGCGGTGTAGTGAGACGCCTTGTGTGTGACCAGCGGTCCATACTTGTTTTTTCACTGTTCAGTTCAGCGCGCGCAGCCAGAGGGTATGCGCGTGTTTGTATGTTATTGTGTGCATGTGTGTCACAGTGGAGCAATAATCGCTGGGGGTCTCGCTCTAACACCCCTGTGTGTACTCATTCAGCACAGAGGTCGTGTGTCAGGGGGTCAAAGGGTCTACTGGGGGGTGGT
>VURO01037806.1:0-10037 GCA_015108175.1 Pelvicachromis taeniatus
GACGGGGGACGGAGGACAAATAAAGGGAACCGCTGATGTTAGTCCTGCAGGACGGGACCTGACGGGGGACGGAGGACAAATAAAGGGAACCGCTGATGTTTGTCCTGCAGGACGGGACCTGACGGGGGACGGAGGACAAATAAAGGGAACCGCTGATGTTAGTCCTGCAGGACGGGACCTGACGGGGGACGGAGGACAAATAAAGGGAACCGCTGATGTTAGTCCTGCAGGACGGGACCTGACGGGGGACGGAGGACAAATAAAGGCAACCGCTGATGTTAGTCCTGCAGGACGGGACCTGACGGGGGACGGAGGACAAATAAAGGGATTTCTAACTTGTGCTCTGTCACAACTTAGAAATGATATTAAGTACAATTATAAACCTTGAATTTTAACTGAAATGTAATATTTTAGACACCTGAGTTATAATTTACCACTGCACCTTTACTGTATGTATATGTAAATCCTATGACATTTCTGAGACTCGTTTCTACACTAGCACACTGTGTAACCTCAGCATGTGGTCTTCTCACACAGCACAATTCTCTCCGGTTAAAGTCAAACAAACGATATAAAATACAGATTTTCTATTTTTGTCAAACATGTCAAATATGAACTGTCCACCACAGCCGTAGCTGCGTATGTCGCGGTTGCTAGGTGACAGGAACCGCACGTCGTAGGCTAGACCGTCCAGTTTATCAGCTTTGCACTTCCCGTCCTCAAGGCATTCGAAGGACCCGGCCTACCCAGTCTAAGTAGGCTGCATCGAAGGATGCATCGAAGGATGCATCGAAGGATGCAGCCCCTGAATTTGATCACCAGGTCAGCGGCGTCTAACCAAACCTTTTAACTTTTGCCAACGGCATTAGAAATATGGGAGGAGCTTCTCAGTTACGTTGGAAGGAAGCAGCTCTCCGATTGGCTTTACAAGCAGCACACATGTGGGCGGGGCCTGAGTGAAGCCATGCCGAACGCCATCGCACACACTGCACGCAGCAGAGCAGCCGTTTTCTAACTGCTACAGCTCCAAATATCCAGGTGAGAGGTTGTGTGTGCAGGTGTGTCCTACCTGTGTAGTATCCCGGGGGGAGGACCTCATCCTGTTTGTAGTTCTGTTCTCCAACCAGCTGCCGCAGAGCCTCGGCCACCAGACCTTTGTAACTGGCAGAGAACAGGCCAATCAGGCTGGGCTGCTGTCTAAAACATCGTGGGGTTCATATTCTGGTCGCGTTGGTGTCGAGCACACCTGTCGGGTCAGTGTGCACGTGTGCAGTGTTACCTGTACTTGCGGTTGACCTCGTCAGCGGTGAGGGCGTGGTCAAACATCAGAACCTTGTGTGCGTCCTGCAGTCGGGGCCCTGTGTAGTCACTGTACTCCAATTCGACGGCGGCATCCAACAGAGACAGGTATCGCCTGACGATGAGAGCATATGGGCTGTCTGCGGGGACAGCAGCACACTGGTCACACTGGGTAAACTGGTACTGTTAATCCACCAATGGCTAGATTAATATATGTTATCAATCATGAGTGGTACACCAGTCACAGCGGACGGTGTGACCGGTCACATCGACCAGTAGTCCAGGTCCGTGGACTCGTTAGTCTGCTTGCCTACTGGTTCTTGCACTCTCACTACGATCAGCTGATTTCAGTGAGCGTGACGGAGGAAAATGGCGGCGCAGTCTCCAGCATGGACATGGACACTCATTTTATTTTTACTGCACAAAAGGACCAGAGCGGGACGGTAGACTGCTCCAGGACGGAAACACCTGCATCGTGCTGCTAACTTCAGCTCTTTGTAGGCACCTGCACAGACAGCGTGCTAACGCTAAGCTAGTCAGACAGCGTGCTAACGCTAAGCTAGTCAGACAGCGTGCTAACGCTAAGCTAGTCAGACAGCATGCTAACGCTAAGCTAGTCAAGAACCCAGAGCAATGTTAAAGCAGCGTGTATGCAGACCTCGGCCCAGCAGCCAGAGCTTCAACAGGCAACAAACGGACGAGCAGTCGGCTGCAGCCTGTTCATGACGCTACAGCGGAATCACCATGACGACCGCATTAAAGCCTCTTTTTGAGCTGCTTTCCATCTTTGCTTTGTGTTCATACCTAAATGCTAAGAGAAAGATGAGGCGTGTCCTCAGTAGGATAGAGATCTGTTGGTGCGTGGGCCTGTAGCCTCGTGTGTTTCAGATCAGAGAAACGCCAACGGAACGTAACAAGTAGAAGTAACTAATGAACGTACTGCAGTACTTCAGGAAAAGCGTTCTGTGTAATATGAGCAACAACCTTTGACAGATTCCCATCCTGGACGGTCACGGTCGCTCTCATGTTGGCCATACTCACTGGTGACGTTGCTGATGAAGGCGGAGGAGAAGACCCGGTGGAGCACCAGGCCGGGGAAATGTCCGAGCTGGAACAGAGACATGAGGATGTTGACCGTGGCGAGCGGCGAGCTGAGCGCCTTCAGCTCCACCACCTCTTCCAGCCGGGAGAAGAACTGCTGCTCATTGGACGGACGGTAGCTCATCCGGCTGAACGGGAACACCAGCTTCTGGATCACCTGAAGACAAACACAAACACACCTGCAGTCCTGTGTGCGGCTGTCAAGATCACATGACCGCCGGACCGGCCTCACCTTACTGTCCAGGTACTCCGCCTTCTTCACCAGAAAGTCAGCAATGGTGTCGAGCAGGCGGGTTTCTCTCAGCCGATGGCGGGCGATGTATTTGGCGATCAGCGCCATCGTGTAGGGTGTGATGCTGTCCACCTTCTTCTGTAGCTCTTCTGTTGGAGAGAAAGCGGTCACTAGTTAACGTGAGTTAGCACAAGCAATGGCCACATGTTTGATGGCGAGAAATGGAAGCTGCAGCGACCCACCTGCCAGGCTGCTGATGAACCTCTCCTGCCTGTTCTGGTAGAACAGGTGAGAGCTGAAGATCAGCTCCAGACTCTTGTTGCTCGCCTCACGGGCACACGCTGCCAGCATCTCGTCCAGCAGCGCCATTTCCTGGTCTCGAACGCCGCTCACACTCGCCAACGTGTGTTTAACCAGACGCAGGATCTTCCTGAGGATGAACGCACACGTGCAGTTAACCGCTACGACCGCCGCCGACAAACCTCAGCACGGGTATGAGAAACAACGACCCAGGTAACACGTGTTCCTCACCTGTTGGCAAGCAGTTGTTCAGGGTTAGGCGTGCCGTTGTTAGTGGCAGCAGCTTCCTGTGGTTGCAATGACCGCCATTTTAACCTGTAGTAGGAGAGCAGCAGGAAGAGCGTCTGCGGGTGGCGCTCTCGCTCTAGGTTTTTCTCCAGGCCGGCGAGGCAGGCCTCAGTGAGCGGATGCTGGCTGCCCGGGTGGAGCTTCATGCTGGAGCTGAACACCATCGACACGTCCTTCTGGTTGAACTGGTTCAGCCGGGCCTCAGACTCCGCCTCCAGCACCTGCACCACCTCAGAGTCGCTGGGCAGACCTGTGGGGGGTCAGATAAAGGTGAGTGGTGTCGCTGCCGGTGATGGTGGCCGTGCGTCCCAGGTCAAGCGGCCACTTACCGAGCGCGGCGACGGCGTACAGGCAGTTCACGATGCTGAAGTTGTCAAACTTGGCGCAGTCGCTGACGATGGCGTTGCAGAGCGTCCGGAAGTCCTGATGCTCCAGGATCTGTCGGCCGTTGCCCTCCACTCCAGAGGCCTCGCCGTCGGTCTCATCGCCACCGGCACGGGCGGGGGGCGTAGCCTGCAGCAGCTGTCCGATCTTCTGCAGGGCGACCGGGTAGTGGTTGTGGGAGATCTTGGCGGGGTTCTGGGTGACCCAGCGCAGCACCTCGTCGGGCCGGCGCGAGCGCTCGATCAGCCGCTTCATGGTGAAGAATGTGTCGTAGCTCATCTTCTCGTGGATGAAGTTCCACGTCTTCTTCTTGCTGGTGGCGCCGCCTCCAGCGGACCCGCCACCCCCGTATGCGTGGAAGGCGCCGTGGTGCTGGAAGTGGGGGGGCAGCGAGGGCAGGGCCAGGTGGTGCGGCTGCGGGTGGGGGTGGTAGTGGTGGTGGAAATGGGCTCCCCGGTGGGCGTCGGGGCGACTCTGGTACAGCGGGAAGGCAGGGGGAGGCGGGGCTGCATGTGGGTGGTGGGGGTGAGGCACCTCCAGCACAGACAGTCCTGGCCTCCGCCCCTGTTTCACCCCGCCCCCTGCACCTCCCCCGCCTCCTCCCCCCGCGGTGCCGTACATGCGGGCGGCATACATGGCGACAGACTGAGCAGCAGGGCGGGGGGGGCAGGGAGCTAGGCGGCGAGCTCGGCTCAGGAGGCGCCACCCAGTGGACGAACGCAGCATAGTCCAACAGCCAGACCGTCTGCAGACATCGGCGTAGCGCACCTGCAGAGGTATACAGGTAAGAAGCATGTCGCGCCTGAGGGGGCGAGCACATTCGGAGACATCCTAAAAATCTGTCCTGACAAAGCTCCGCCCCTCCTCATCAAGCAGGTGCAACCCTAAAGTTGCATCATAGGTGAAGCTGCATGAAGAGCCTGTTCCTTCCTGATAACTGATCCGAGCCCCGCACCACGCACGAGGGCTCGGCTCAGGAGGCGTATCAGAGTAATGCTTTACTCTGACAGTGGACTAATCAGATCACCGTCCAGCTCATTGCCCCAGCATGCATCTGCTCTTATAGAACTATCATTAGCTTACAGCTTTGAGTGTGTAAGCTATGTGCTAACTACAAATAAAGACCAGATGACAGTTTATTACATTTGAATGAAACGTGCAGATTGTTTGGGTGAAGCTGAATAAACAGAGCCGTCTGCTCCTCGCGGTCTAAAATCTCACACTTCTGTTTATCCAGCTGCGTGAAAACAAAGCCATGTACTCAGGAACAAATCAAACACTGAAGACAAACAAGAACATGTTTAAGTCATCGAAGCATAAACATATATCATGTTTAACCTGAGCAGAGAAACTCCGCGGGGGGTCTGAAAACGATGTGCCGGGAGTCGGCTCTTCTCGCCGGCTCTACGGACCCTTGACCTCCCGGTCAGCTCGTCCCTGAAAACGTCGGAGCACTGTTGCGAATATGTGATGTCCTGATGAACCGAGCAGATGTTTGAAGTTTACACAGCGACAATCTCACCTGAGAATATTATTTTGTTTATTTTGTGACCCAGAAAAAGTCATGTTAAAACTAAGCAGCAGCCAATATTGTTGGAAACTGGCTGCGCTATGAATTCTGGGATAGGTTGGGCCACGAAGGATCCACCCGACCCAGCATTCAAATCTGGGGAAAAGGGGGGCGCATTTGTCGGACACATTTGGAGCAGCCTTTGTATTTGGACAGCCTTCGCCGCCTGGCTGTGACGTCATCGGCCGACAAATGCGCCCCCTGAATTTGGACAGCCATGATACCAGAGACTGATTCTTCTTCTTCTTCGGGGTTTAACGGCAGCTGGTATCATTGTAGACGTATTGCTGCCATCTTCTGTTTCAGTCCGTTATTACACTCTTAAATCCTACTATTTATTCCTGCGTCTTTCACGATCTTACAAAGCTTCGATTTTAATAGTCGACTAATCGTGGCAGCCCCACCGTGTATACACCTAACCCTGGTTACATCAACATCTGACAAGCACATCACACACACACACACACACCTGAGAAGGGGGGGTTATGGCTGAGCGAGGCGCTCACGGCCTGTGTGCCTGCAGAGAGCTCTGCGGTCAGATGGGGGCAGTGTGGGCCACAGCCGATCTGCTCGTGCTCCTGTTGGTCCATGAGTTCGACCTCACTGAAGTGAAGCCGAGCGTGAAAAACAGTAACTTTTATTTTTGATCGCCCGTTGCCTGCTCTCTTCCAGCCCACTTCTCACCCAATCAACATCCGGCAGTCGCACATGTCATCCGCTTCTGAAGCATTAAAGCGCAGAACCATTTATATATTTTATGTTTGTTGCCATGGAGACCTGATGTGAAGACAATTGTGTTACTGTCCTACAGTAGCACTGACCTGTCCACGTAACGTCTGAGCAAACACGAGGTGCTCTCACCACACGCACACCTGCAGAACGGACGCCAGAAACGAACAGAGCATGTCCGGTAGTGACCCTGAACCTGTCCAGTAGCTGCACCTGCTGAACCCTCACCTAACCGGGCAGTCAATGATCTGCTCGCAGACCACGCCCCCCAGCTGTCCTTCCTCCTGTCACCTGAAGTCAGGCCCACTTGCTAACATTAGCATGTAACTCCCAGAAATGCCCTTTAACCCCAAACCTGCTAAAGTCCCCGTGGGGTCACAGCAACGTCACTCGCTACGTCATAAAAATATGATGTCATGCTTTAAATGGCCTTCAGGGATTGAAAGTAGGATCCTGGGGTTGTTCGCCAAGCAGCTGCCGGACAGCTGGCAAAGCTAGCCGGCTGACCCCGCTAAAAGCCGGAGCTAGCGGCGGGTAGCATGAGTTCATCAAACCTGCAGGAGCAACTCGGCTAATTGCTGCTGCTTGCTAATCCGGGGAGCGCAGGCTAGCAGTAAACTAAGCTAAACTAAGCTAAGCTAAGCGACTGTAGCTTCCGTCTGCAGGAGTGTTAGCATGCTACCCTCTACTAGCCGCTGTTAGCCCGCCGGGAAGCGGGGACTCGCCGGGTTGTACGCAGGTCACGGCGCGCGCTACCGGCCCAGTGGGCGCGTGACAGTGCGGGGGAGTTTACCTCATCTCTCAGAAAGGCTGCAGCTCCGCTCCTGAAGGTCCCGAGGCCGCAGAGAGAGCGGGATCAGCGTGGAGACAGTCCGCGGTCAGCCGCTCCGATCCTCCGCACAGCCCGGGGACGCCATCCTGCTCTACCCGGCATGCACCTGGAGGAGAGGCCGACAGCGACCCCGGGCGGCTGAAGCCGGGAGCGGCTCTGTGTGATTTTATTGTTTTTAAATATATTCATGTTGTATCCGCATGAAGACTTTTATTGCATGTTCATAATCTCTTTCTGTAGCGCGTAGTCCGTGTGCCCAGTAATAATCGCGCTTTCTGTGGAGGTCAGAGGTCAGCGCTCCTGCTGGCCTGGACTCATGTATTTGAGGTTCAGTTGTCTTGTGTGAGCACGACGGGAGCAGCAGTTTGTGATTAATGTTCAGTCACGCTAGAAAGCTTGAAATAAAAGAGTTTGTGCTGAACTGTGACACTAACAGGTCAGCATGTGTAGCAGGGTTTCACCCGTGTGTGAGTATCTGAGCGTGTTGTGTCACAGTTTGTTGAACTGGGAGCTGTTTCATGATCTCTTTGTTTGTTTTTATGACATAAAAATATATTTGCGCACAGTTGTTGTGGAGAACCTACTCAATGCTTCTTCTAAAAGTGTGTTTGCGGCTCCTTAGGGGCCGGCAGGGGGCGCCAGAGGGCGGAGTCAGCAACAAGGCAGCACACGAAGAAGAGCTGCAGGTAAACATGTCGGCTTGCTGCTGTCACGGAGCAGCTCGGGTGAACTTGGAACGCGTTTAGCCCGGCTCGGATCAGCGTGAGAGGGCCGGAGGATGGCTCACCAGTACCTGCGGCTGTCTGCGGGCTGCCGCGGCCTGTTCCGCCTGCTGCCGCCCTCCGGAGCTCCGGCCAGGCTGGTAGGTGCACTACGGGCTAACATGCTAAGTGGCTAATCCCGCAGTCCCGAGCCCAGAGCCGGCGGGATGCTGAACTCTGGGCCGAGGCTGCGCAAAGGCCCGCGCGACCCTTTTTTTGTTTTTTTTGTTTTTTAAATAAAGACTTTATTGAGCAATAGTATACAGAACATGTATACAGTTTAGAACAAAATTAACATAACACATGCCAGGGGGTGCAATAAAAAAGGTTACATACATTCAAATAGTTTATAATTAGTACAAATAGTGATTGTTTTTATGTAACGTAGAAAATCATTATAATGTGTAAAATGAGGCTTTTGGTCTACTGTATTTGCATTTGTGGAAATAAAATGTAGCTAAGTAATAAATTTATTATAAAGTATAGGTGTGAAAACAAAATTTTCCCATTTCAAAGTAAAGTCCTTGTAAAGCTGTCCAATAATGGATCTGCTGAAGTCCTTCCAAAACCTTCGAGCGTGTGGACAGATCCAGAAGAGGTGCTGCACAGTCTCGGGTCGGCTTCCACAAAATGCACAGCTCATTTATGTCCCTGTTTGTCATGTAATGATTAGCAGGATAATATTTGTGAAGAATTTTGAATGAAACTTTTGACTTTATTTGTTACAAAATACTTGTTAGGAATTTGTCCAAACTCTTTTGCAATAAGAAATCACCCGTGGAGCAGATAAAGCTTCTCTCTGACACAATGCACGAATATTCTCATTACCTTTACTATGGTTCGTTACACAGACTCTTCCTATGTGTCAATCCACAGGGTGATATGCAAGGTTGAATACCTTTAAATAGCATTATAATACCCATAAGTATCGCATCAAACAATATGGCACATTCTTTGGGTGTGGCTGGAAATGTATATAAGACATAAGCTGTCCATTAGACTTAAAGAGCTGATTCACTAAAACAATCTGTTTCTCAACCCAACTAGAAAAAAACAGATTTATTTTCATACACTATGTTCCTATTCTTCCAAATTAAATATGGCTGTAAAGCTGGGTTTATATATAAGGGCCCATGCTAACAGAACCTGTTTGTGAAACATGGAGAGGTTTTCTGGAAGCTTCTCTATACTGTAGTCACAACTAAGCTAAAACTTAACCCTAGAGAAAATGTAGTGAGGAATAAAATTCCAAATGGAAACCGGATTTTTAAGAAATGTTTCGCCCAATTAATTTTGAACGTATTATTTAAGGTAGTGATATCATTGAGACCACCATGTTCACGGTCATTCATCACTACAGCCCCTAACCCTGCAGTCCACCAAAGAGCCGCAGGTGTGTCAGTGTGAGGCTGTTTTACCTGGTCAAACGTGACGCAGGTTAGGAGGTCAGGAAGCTCCCGTCAAACATCAGTCACGCTGTGATCGAACCGTGATGTCACCGCCTTCAGCACTACGTACTCTGATCTGGTGACCTGTCTGTTCACTCAGGTGACATCTTCAACCACAGCACAGGTGCAGAGTGGGCGGAGCCTGCTCAGTGACCTGCTGGGAGCCTACAGGAGGCTGAGCTCTAAACCTCCAAAAGGTACCTCCCTAATCAGATGTAGAGCCGCCCTCGTGTGGCCTTCCTGTTCCACAGGGGCGTTTCTGTAGCGCCCACTGCTGACCTGCTGGGATTAACAGGGAGTGGGGTGGCTCTAGTAGATCCGCTGTGATGCCCTCATCTGTGTGTGATGTCACTTCCTGTACAATCTGTTTTCTTTCTTCAGGTTTTGAGAAATATTTTCCAGACAGTCAGAAAACACAGAAACACTCTGAAGCTGAAGCTGCAGCCAAAGGTAGAAATCTGCTCTCTACTGACCTCTCCTGCTCTCTACTGACCTCTACTGCTCTCTAACTGCCCTCTAACTGCTCTCTACTGACCTCTACTGCTCTCTACTGCCCTCTCTAACTGACCTCTCCTCTCTCTACTGACCTCTCCTGCTCTCTAACTGACCTCTACTGCTCTCTACTGCCCTCTAACTGCTCTCTACTGACCTCTACTGCTCTCTACTGACCTCTACTGCTCTCTAACTGACCTCTACTGACCTCTCCTCTCTCTACTGACCTCTCCTGCTCTCTACTGACCTCTCCTGCTCTCTACTGACCTCTACTGACCTCTCCTCTCTCTACTGACCTCTCCTGCTCTCTAACTGACCTCTACTGCTCTCTACTGCCCTCTAACTGCTCTCTACTGACCTCTACTGCTCTCTACTGCCCTCTACTGCTCTCTAACTGCTCTCTACTGACCTCTACTGCTCTCTAACTGCTCTCTACTGCCCTCTACTGCTCTCTAACTGACCTCTACTGCTCTCTAACTGACCTCTACTGCTCTCTAACTGACCTCTACTGCCCTCTAACTGCTCTCTACTGACCTCTCCTGCTCTCTACTGACCTCTCCTGCTCTCTACTGACCTCTACTGACCTCTCCTCTCTCTACTG
>VURO01037810.1:0-14884 GCA_015108175.1 Pelvicachromis taeniatus
GTCGCCTCAAGGCGCTTTACATTGTAAGGTAGACCCTACAATAATACATACAGTGAAAAACCCAACAATCATATGACCCCTTATGAGCAAACACTTTGGCGACAGTGGGAAGGAAAAACTCCCTTTTAACAGGAAGAAACCTCCGCCAGAACCAGGCTCAGGGAGGGGCGGGCCATCTGCTGTGACCGGTTGGGGTGAAAGAAGGAAGACAGGATAAAAGACATGCTGTGGAAGAGAGCCAGAGATTAATAACAAGTATGGTTGAATGCAGGGAGATCTATTAACACATAGTGAATGAGAAAGGTGACTGAAAAGGAAAAACTCAATGCATCAAGGGGGTCCCCCAGCAGTCTGAACCTATCACAGCATAACTAAGGGAGGATTCAGGGTCACCTGATCCAGCCCTAACTATATGCTTTAGCAAAAAGGAACGTTTTAAGCCTAATCTTAACTGGAAGCTGGTTCCATAGAAGAGGGGCCTAAAAACTGAAGGCTCTCCCTCCCATTCTACTTTTAAATATTCTTGGAACAACAAGTAAGCCAGCAGTGTGAGAGCGAAGTGCTCTAATGGGGTGATATGATACTACAAGGTCATTAAGATAAGATGGGGCCTGATTGTTTAAGACCTTGTATGTGAGGAGCAGTATGTAGTTTTCATTTCTATTTGTAAAAAAAAAAGTCATATATGTTTAAACAGCAACCTGCATTTAATTGTGTGTTATGTGTTGAGCTATAATAAGGTTTTATTTTGTTTTTTTACTTGAAGTTGTTGTAAAGACAACTATTTGCTATAAGTGCATTACTGGCCTTATGACAAAGGTAAAAGCAATTTTTTTAAAATGACGTAGTACAAATGATTTAATTAAGAATGTGTTTTTAATGCATAAAATTAAATCATCAACACAAACTTTATGAAAAGCTTCATGAAAAAATGATGTAACGTAGAGATTTAAATTAATGACAGTTTCACGTGCAGGGTCCCAGTGTCCCTCGAGAGACTAACGTCCTGCAAGCTCCTGATTAATCTCCTTCGTGGATAAACAGGAAACGTGTTATCTGTATTCCTATGCAATTAATTAAATAAAAAGCACAACTGTTAAAAGGCTGAGCATTCATTTTGCTAATTTGCGCATCATGTTATGACAGCCCGAAAGGCACCACACTGTAATAATGGGTATTTATTGAAAAAGGCTGTTTCAGTCCCAGGAGAAAACATTCCTCTGATGGATGAGATACCAGCAGGGTGGAGCAGCTCAAAATGTGCTGTTTTTAAAACAGCAGTGTGTTTGTGAGTGCGTTTGAGTCTGTCCCATCCTGGTGATAGAGGAGGTCTCCAGATGCTTCCTGCAGCTGATTTCATCACTGTGTTCAAATCTGGGGCATTTTTACTTCACTGTTATTGTTGGAACCATTGTTTTCTGACAAAGCCACGATAAGACCGCAGCACGCACACACAAGTTTATCAAATCCACCTGATGAACGTACATTACAGTCTCTGCTGCATTAAACAACCATCTTGAGTATATATTTGTTCCATTTCCTTTGTGGCAGATCCTGTCTGTTTACACAGGAAGCGGAATTTGAAGTTGTCGCCACCAGATGTAAACATAAAATATTAGGAAAGAGCAGGGAGAAGTAATAATAGCAAACCTGCTGGGCTATTTAAAAAAAAATGCCATTAAGACGTATCACAGCATCACAGGCTGCTCTTACGATGCACATACTCTATGTTTCCTCTGCGGTGAAGTCGGAAACATGGCAGGAGAAACTCTTTCATTGTGGTCAGACTTGGCCACCCATTATGTAGCCTTGCTGTGGCATCATGTGGCAGTAACCCGGCCAAAAGACTGCAGAAACATTTTGCCCGGCATGCTTAGCTGCCAAAATCAACAAATCATCAAATCTGCCCAACCTCTGGTCGGCCTGATATGAGTAACAACGATAGATTTACTATGGCAACAACACAGAGTAAGTGTAACAAGCAGCCATACCAAAAATAATACCTCGCTTGAAGCTCACATACACACATATGAAAGGAAATTAACAAGAACTCTGACTTGTTTTATGGTAACAAACGTCTGCCGGCTGTGCTCTCACAAAACAGCCCTGCTGAAGAACTGTAATGTTCATACTGGCACAGCCATGTAGGGAAATCCTGAGGAAAACATTTCCCTGAGCTAAAATTATCCTGAATGACTCTTCTATAGCATTCAGTAAATGCTATTATCCTTCAGCCGAAATCATTTATATGACGCTGTCCATGACAATTTCTGCTTGATTTATTGTCACTGCACACAGCTTCAGTGTTTTTGTTTTGTTTTTTTCATTATATACTTAATAAATAGGTGCTTGATTTGCTGCCAAGTGTAGCGGAACAGCTGGATTTGATTACTTTCCTGATATATGCTTCCATTGTATCAGCTCTCTTGGCCTGAGGTAAATGAAACGAGGAGACATGTGTCAAGGGAATTGCACATTTCTGTTGAACTTTAAAGGGGGCAAACAAAGCAGGCAGTGTGCCTGCAGCTCTGAGTTTCCACGTGCCAAACTTTGACTTTGTCCTTCTGGACACTCTTTGAGATGCAGCAACAGGAGCTCCTGGTTTGTGAAGAGCAGAGTCACATAGTAGGTTCAGATGACTTCCCATTTGTTTTGACTTACTTTGATTTTATTGCTATCGTAAAATAGAATTAATTAAGATGTCAGTCACCCAAAGGTGTAGTATACAGTTACTGTTACTTTCCAGCTCTTCTAGGATGCAGACTCATGTCTAGTAAACCACACTTCAGCGTGTGTCTGGAACTAGATACAGTAATGTAAACCAAGTCACTAAATACGCACATCGAGTAATACATCAAGGCAAAGTGTACACTCGGGATTACTAATGAACCCCTAATACATTTCACTGCTTTTCAGTCAAAAGAAACAATTCATTGGAGTCTCGTTGCTATTCTTGTTAGCTGCTGTTACCGTTCGCTGTTGTCTTACAGGCTGTTTGCTGAAACGACAGGCCTTTGGAATTTAGCCAAATGAGATATGAATGACGTATAATACAGCACTAACAAGCAGGTAAATGGACTTTTAATTCAATTCTGTGACTTCACTGACCACCATCAGTCCATCTACTTGCCCTTAAACAGTCACTGCGCGCAACACGATCGTAGGGTCATGATTATCATTCAGTCGACCGGAAAGGGCACTGGAGCATTTAGCTTTGACAGAGAAATGGCCGTGCTTTAGATTTGGCGGACATTTCAATATTCAGTGGTGCCGAGCAAATGTTACTGTAGGACATGAGATGTAGGACACGGTGTATATAGGCCAGGGGAGAGGGGGCCAGGCAGGATACTTTACAAGCTAAATTAAACAGACAACTGTTACAGGCAGGGCTTTAGTTGCCTATTTTAACTCCTCGTTGGAGCCTGTGATGCATCTCCAGTGCTACACAAAACCACTCATGACCACAAATGGAACTGACTTTTGGCATGATTTCAAGGCTCACGTGTGCTCAAATGGGACTGCTGGAGTAAAAACATGCATGATGATGGATATACTGCCAAAGATGTAAACAGAGAAGAACTGCACAACATATAACAATGGAATACTTAAAGTGCGTATATTAAAACAACCAATGAATCAAAGCCAGTTGTACACAGCCGAACACTATTTGACACAACCGACGGGCACTGATGACCTCCATTCAACAAAAAATGTATTCACAGCATACACGAGTTCAGTACTTCCTTAAATGATATGAAGTGATTAACCCACCATGTTTCACATAGATATTAATGTCCTGACATTTTGTACTGATATTTATGGTCTTAATGATGTTGGCAATAAAAACATCATATTATTCATCCATCCATTCTTTTCTGCTTATCCTTATTAAGGTCGTGGGGTTTGGGCTGGAAGCCCAAATAGTTTTGGTCACTAAAGCTAATTTTCTCTGACATGACAAGTAGACGGGTAGTTAGTTTGCAAGTCACTTCTTTAAATCATATGAAGGCCTAAAACTAGAGGCTACTTTGAGTGGCATCAAAGTGGCATACAACAGAAATTAGCAGTCTTCTGCTCTGTTTATCATGTTGGAGTCATTTGGGGCATATTTAAGGTAATTACTTGAGATATAATACAGCCTTGAGTCATCTTTCATTTCTTTATATTTTGCTTCCAGGGAGCCAAACTTTTTTGTAAATTTTCAAACTGGTCTTGAACAATAGTTCTCCAAGCTTTCTTAATGCCTTTCAAATATTTTCTTTGGACACCGGCTGCTTTTTCACTCTTTTTCAGTCCAGTCCTTGTAGCTGACCATTTTGAGAAGAATGTGTTTTCTGTTTGTTTGTTGAACCACTTAACACTGACTTGTAAATCATTCAAGCATGAAAGAAGCACCCAAATCAAGGGATGTACCAGTGTTCTCTACACATAACAGACAATTTAGCAAAGAAAGAAGTTTCAATTATATCTTTAGGGACTTTGTTAATAGCAACCTGTTGAAAAAACTTGGTTCCATTTCCTTCGTTGATTCTGTGAAAGATAACACAGATTGACAGGAATAAAACTACACAATTCCACAAACAATGTGATTCTCAAAGAGCTATTAGCCAAAAACTTAGCATATCTTGGCATGGTGTAAAAAAAACACTGCAGCACATGAACAGTATCCAAAAGTCATGTTGTTAAAAAAAATATTAACACAGGATCTCATGTGATCAATCTACTGTTCACTGAAGCTTTAACAGAAATGGTCTCAGTGGAAAATTGACTGTAAAAAAACCCATTCTTCAGAAAGGGAAGCAAAAGAAAAGGCTATGTCAATTCCAAACTACAAAAGAGCTGGATTGAAAATCAGTGGCAACACATGTGATGGAGTGATGAATCCAAATTTGAAATTGTTTGTTCAAATCATCTTAAGGAAGTCTGGAGAAAGGTAACAGTGAGTGTCTACAGCCATCTCTAAAACATGGTGGCGGCTCGGTCATGGGTGGGGGCTACAGTTCACCTGGTGGTGCTTGATATGTTTTCAAAATTGATGGAATTATAAATAAAGAAAAGTACCATCACACTTTGATGCATCTGGAAAACTACATTTTTAAGCATAACGATGATGCCAAAGCAGGAAAAGTTTACATTGATAGAACAACATACAGTGGGAGACTATCAGTCATTGATTGGCCTCCCCAGTGCCTGGACCTCAACATTATTGAAGCAATGTGGGAGAACAGAACAAAAGGAACACCCAACATCCAAAGAAGAGCTTTGAATGGCTTCAAGAAGCCTGAAGAACCGTTCCTGAAGACAATTGTAAAAATATTTTTTTAGTCTTTACTGTTCATAAGTTCAGGCTGAGTTGAAGAATAAAGGTGGTTATATCAAATATTAAATTTCACGCTCATTAGAATTGTGCAAACTGTATATAGTCCTGTTTTCCCTGTACCGCTAGTGGATGCTACAAGCTAGCACTGCTACCATACCAATTCGAAACTGGTCCCTTTGGGTGGAGACAAGACACCAAAATGAAAAACTCATAACTTAAAGGGAGCAGATGTGTTCGTCTCACTTTTTAATGCTGTATCTGAATGAAGAAACTTACCTGTTTCCCAAGCATTTGCACTTATTCTTGTTACATTCTTGAATAATGCCCTAAACATTCAAGCTATTTTACTACTTGTACTCTGTCTGGCACAATAGGCTGAGACTTTGTGTAACAAACGTAATGTGCCAAGTAAACATAATTGAACATCAAACTGAAAAATTCTACTAAAAGTTGGTGGTTTGCTTGTTAAATGAATCATTTCCATCTCATGCACAGCATCTCTGGTCATGTGAACTTCCAATCACTCATCAGTCATCATGGCTGATTTCCCTCCCTAAATGTGAGGTACAACTCCAGTGAAAGCCGGCATGGAGTTTATTTAGCTAAAAATAACCAAACAATGGCCATCTGGAGGGCTGGTATGCTGTTAGCTGATGCCAATGAAAACATGTTTAAAATGATCAAACTGAAAGTAAGAGGAATTACGCTCGTACAAGTTAGATACTGAACTATTTGCTTCTGTACTCTGTGCCCTCTGAAGAACTCTTGTTATGCTCCTGTGTTCTCAGCACATCATGATTTGTTAAACACACTATGTCCAGCTTTTTTATTTTACTTGACTTCAGATGGTCCAAGCTGAAAGTGTGTGTTTCATGCACATTATGTGGAACTAAGACAACTTTAGCAGTGTATTATTCAGTTTTGGTCTTAACTGAGCTCATTTAAAGGAATCTGATGTATGAAGCCAATAAATGGCTTCAGCGCATGGTCAGCAGCTCCAAACGTGAGTGTATCTCGGAATAGCTCAAGGCCCACTTCCATTGGCTCTCATGCATCAGGGCTTGAGCAGCCAACCCCAACCTGAGGATTTTCCATCAGAAGCACCAGCGTGCAGTTCCAGTTGACACAACAACAGCCCAGCACCCTGCTGTGACGCTAGTCTCACTCTTGTGTTTTTACTGTATGTTTAAGCTGGGAGAAAGGTGGGGGCATGCAGACCCTCCACCCCTGAGGATGCAGTCAAGGAACCAGCTGGTTTCCATTAGCATACCTCTTCTAGGGAATGGGAGGATTGGCTCATGTGGGCAGACACATGAGTAAGATAAATGATGCGATTGGTCAAGCACACTAGACCCTCTGTGAGAGTGGAGCCAGATCACCTCTGATTATGGTGATTCTTTAGCTCTTCTCCCAACCACAAAATGTATGATGACAAAAACTCATGACAGATAGTTACCATGCTAAGGTCTAATCTTTGAGCCCCTTTACTTTTTATACATATTTAAGGTCGTTTAGCCTGTAAACAGTCTCGCTAAGCTGCAATTTGTGCACCACACCTTCACAGTCCTGTGTGGCTTTTCACCTTTGGATAACTTCGGGGGTTTCTCTTGTGCGTTTTGCAACCAAGCAGGTGGAATCTGAGGCCATATTCATCAAATCTATGAATAAATAAACAAACCAAAGAGTAGAAGTCCTTTTACACCGCAGTCAAGCCAATCCAAATGCACCATATGTTACCCAAAAATACGCTTTCCATCTACAAAGTTAAATATTTGCCGAACATTAAGCTATCAAAGCATGAAAACGATTTGTCCTCTGGGCAGGAGATAGATGAGCAAAAAAATACCACAAGACATTTAAACAGGTGGAAACAGGTGGAAGCAGCTAGTCTGATCCCCGTGAAGACTGCTAATGCTGTGATCAGACTAACATCAAAATGCAGTTTTTACACAGCGCCTTTAATTCCCTAAGCGCTGCAAAATAGATGCCGTCCTTGAAGCAACATCTGGCCTGATGGATGGCACTTACACTACAAGTGTGTTTGTGTAACAGCTAGAGAGATGGCAAAGATAAGTGACAGCCTAGGGTTAGAACTGAGTGATGGTGCAGTCGCCCACCCACAAGAAGGTAAATGTCAGACTCAGTCTGGGCAGAAACACTATTCTGTGACTCCTGTTAATGTTATGTGTGCTGAACCTTGGTTGAGGACAAGTGAAAATTTAGTTTGAAATGTTAAGATTCTCCTGTTTGCTAAACTATACAGGCTTACTGAAGAGCTTGGATAAACATTGGGCTCATTTCACTGAATAAACCTTGATAACTGTGATAAGGCTTTCTTCTGTGTGCTGTACACTCATTACAGTCTGAATAGTTAAAAGAATGAGAGGAAAGCGTGGTAATGACAACTTCCCTCAGTTGGCAGCTCGGCCTCCCACAGAGAAAACGCCTGGAGAGCACCATTAAGAGCGCCAGTGAAATTTACAGGCCTGCAGTGGGCCTCCGTATTAGCGGAGGTGAAACATGGATGGTGCCCTCAGGATGAGGACCCTCTTTGTGGATGTGAGAATAAATCACACGGGAACACAATAACGGGACTATGCAATGACAAAGGAGACTCTGTTTCCTGTTTCTGTCAGTTTCTGCAGACACACACTTGAGCAGCATGGTTTCAGGAACCATCAAGCGACTGACTGTTACCTTTAACCTAACCCAGCAGGGTGAAACAAATAGCTTCCCTGCAGATGCCCGTTGATCCATGGCCTTAAGCTACAGCAGCAAATTCTCTCACTACGAAGAGGCATGTGATGAACCTTACTTTATTACTTTATCTTGACATTTTATTATTTATTTTTCCTTTTGTTTTTGTTTTTTTTGCTTGGTCTGTCCAAACATTTTAGCTGGAAATGTGTGGACTTTGATGGCCTAACCAAAAACTACATAAATAAATAATGACAGAGGAAAAATAGGCCACAAAAGCAAATCACTCATATCACAAATCAACACTACATGGTGGGAGTGCTCAGGGTCATGGGAACGTAACAGAGATCAGCGGAGGACACAAAGAGCAAGTGGACAACCCAATCCAAACACAAGCAGCAGCAGGACCACACATACAACCCAAACTTACCTTAACGTAGGCGGTGTAGCGCTGGCACTCCTCTCGGTTGATGTCCAGGCTTAGCTGGTGGCTCATCTGGCTGATCTGAGATCCACTTTGAGCAAAGTAGACCCTGGAAGGCTGGCCTTTCAGGCGCTTTTCCACATCAGCCGTTAAGTTGTACAGCAACTCTGAGAGGAGGCAGAAAACACTGTCAACATAGCATCAGCTGACAATCGCGAGAAGAAACCAGAAGTATGCAGGGTTTGGTTTTCTGGTAACTGCCATTAAGACATGAGAAAGAAAAAAAGTGTTTATTGCTGTGAAATTAAGACAAGTAAGAGGGAAGATGGGAAAATTTTTTGGTCAAATTATATGATGGTGCTTTGGCTTAACAGCAGCTCTTTGTTTGGTGTTGTTTCAGCAGATTTAAGGTGATTTGGCAAAATGGCTTGCTCCTGTGATGGAGCCTGATTAAGCACTGCCACTGAAAAAATCAGGAATCTCAGGAATCAGTGAAAATTTAGATTTTGAACTCTCCATTTTTCATCCACAAGCCAGAAGATATTAATTGGAGCTGGGCAGAAGGTCTTTTATTAATGTCGACTCATGTTAACAGGCTTTTGTGATGATATTTCAAGAGTTTACAGTCAACTGACATAAGAATTAATGAAAAAATTATGAATTTTCCAGCTGGTGGGGCGGTACTAATCTCATTATGAAAGAAAACCTAGTAATAGCTTTCCTGCTGATTTCACACCTGACTGTGAGACACAGAACAACGTCATATCTGTTTTGAAGTCATAACCCGACATCACCAGCATTTTCGTTTCTTTGCCCTTTTAAATCCCTTCCTCTCAATGAATCAGCTTCATTCTCTAGTAATTTCGTGAAGAGGGTGTCATACTAGTAAAAGAGCGGGCGGGGTGGCAAACACACCCAAGTCGGACCAAAGCCTACTGTTTCCATCGTCCAACAGAGGGGACGCCATGATCTCACTCCAGAGGAGGCAAATGAAGGTTTCGTTATAGGAGTCACCAAACACATGGTGCTGCACTTTCCATGGTGTTTTGCCAGACGACTAAACAGAGAAGCTTTATTCTTGTGAGCCAGGACATAATCATTATGTAACGACAGGGCTCCTGCTCCCCTGGGGGGGGCGGGAGTAAATGACTACACCCAAACACTGGAACAGGACTGCACCTCAGCTGTCAACGGTCACCCCACCCAACAGCGAGTGGGTAAATGGGTAAGTCATAAGGCATAGTGGCACAACCTCGGCCAATGGATGTGATGCTCTAACACAAAAAGATAACACATTAAACGATGGTATGTAATGTGTGGTATAAAATGGTAAACACTCCCTGTGTTAGGAGTAGGTGTGGTTTGGAAAATTGTGTGAACCAATCAAAGTTGACGTGGTTGTGCGTCATGTGATGCTACTGGCCAGCATGTTCTCATTCCAACGCGTTACAATCCGACGCATGTGACAAATCATCGGTATGTTACGTGTTCGGAGGCACGAGAGCTAGATTGAGAGAATCTATACATGTAAACGTCTTTTACGTTCTGATCTTGAATCGTTTTGGAAAACATTTTTGAGTTACAATCATAAAATTTCTCATTTTTATGTTAACATTTCGAGTTATTGCAAGATTTCAGCATAGTTATCTAAAATTTTTGACTTACCGACTTAAACTCCTTGGTAAGTCCAAATTTTAAGATACAAAACTTTAGAATTTGAGATAATATCTCAAAGTTTGGAGATGATAACTCGAAATCTCCACTTACTGACTCAATCTTTTGAGTACACTGAATTTACGAGATACCTAACTCAAAATTTTGAGATAATAACACAAAATTGTGTCTGGATGGAAATAAGAAAATCAGTGGCAGAAACAGGTTTCCCATACTAGTTCCAATTTTTACAGAAGATTTGCAGCTTGTAAAACAAATGAGTCCAAAATATCATTTAGTGACTTTGGGGAAAATTAAATTCATAACAGTCTGTAGTCATTTTCTAATTTAAGGGTGAAAACACTTATGAACAGTGTTAGCCTCCTAAACGGGTTAAGCTGTGGCAAGTTGGATGCGACCAAAAAAAGAGAATGATCTCTTGCTGTGTGGCGAGTCAGCATCATCATTTTAATCAGCGCTCCATATTTGACTGACGAGTGTGAATTTCACATTCGCAGCGATAAGAACAAATCTGCAGGGATGTGAAAGGGTTGTTACTAAGCAACAACAAAATACCTGTATTACTCTGGCAACTCCCTTAAAACCACAATTTAATATTTTTATGACATTTGGCTTCTTGGTGTTTTACTCTGGCTACAGTAGTCTTTCCATTCTTTATGCTAAGATAAGCACCTCTCGTTCTGGCGTGGAAGCTGCGCATGCTTCATCACATCATTACCTATTTGTCCAGGTAGCTGTCTTCCTCTGAAACGCATGCAGACTGTGATGTTGAAGCAGTTCATGTTCTGCTGGCCCTCGTGGCACTGTGGCACAGTTATGTTGATAGAGACAGGCAGGAAGATGGAGACATCCACTGTAATCACAGGCCGGGACCTACGACCACAGATTCCAGCACAGGAACACAGTGTGGGATAGACTGACCATTAAAATGATTCTGAAGTAGGATAAAGTGGCACTCTGCTTCTCACAAATATTGCCGTGTCAGAGAGAATTATCCCATCGCTCACCTCAGCAGCACCACGCTATCTGCCATGAAAGCTCCAATAGTAACATCTGCAAGGCAATAATACATAAAGAAGATATGACATTAATGCAACATCTGCTGGCAGCGCTCTTGACACCTGCAAATGCACAACAATGCACAGAGGTCTTTAATTGTCACGCTGTCTCAGTCTGCATGTCAGCTGTGGAATGCAGTAAACAAGATGCCTCGGTCACAAGTCTGAAACTGTTACTGCGTGACGATAACAGGATAAAGCAGCGATAAATATTTTAAAATGGCATCCTTTTTCACTTTATGTTTCCCATTTTGCTTTGATGTTCTCATGTGGCTGGGAAGCTCTGTTATGACCATACCTGCGTATCCATTGCCGTCCATGTCCACATTGCCAGAGATGGACTGGCCAAACATCTGCAGACCAGGGTTTACGCTGCGCCCAGACAGTTTCTGGAACACATGATACCAACCTTTAAATAGCATGCGTGAGCCAACAAGGAAAAAATGAGCACTTCTCTTGTTTTTTGTTTTTCCTTTTTTGTTTTTGTTTTTTGGTGTCTTGTATACTTAAATGAACCTTTCCTAACAAGTCTATAGCTGTGATTCATGGGAGTTGGGTAAATACACCACCATCAGGCCCATGGGGAAATGGCTGTGTCTTATTTCTGGGTCTAAAAGTATTGTGAAACTTACACATATTATACAGCTATTTCACCTGCACACATTCAGTATGTGTTTTCATTACCATGCATTGATGAGGCTGTAAAGAAGCCAATTAATCTGGAGACGAGGAGAAAGCAGGTCACACAATGATGCTGCTTCATATCAGAGTAAATTATGTTTGCGATTTCTTACCATTGAGTATTTTTTGGTTATTCCTGTGGCGTCCCCATGGTAGATGTAAACCGCTCCACCATACTCATCCTCTTTGGGCGCTCCTATGGCTACATCTGAGGAGACAAAGAATGTACAAAAAGTGTTTCTGTGAAAATAAATGAATGAAGACATAAATAACTGAATGAGTTCACAAAAGCTTTCATTAATCACGCGTTTACTTTCTGCCAGCCAGTGCCTGGGAAACAAACTTTAACTGTAGGACTCATGATAGACAATTACGTGTTGTTAGTGGCCATAAAACTTGTGTGACCTCTGAGAAAGTGGAAACAAGGCTATAAAGTGCTGGCAAGCCCTGAAACAGCCTCCCATTAGCCATTTTCAGCAGAAAATCAGATATAAACTTTCTTTTACAAACCAAAACACTTCCATGCCATGTGGTGCAGCACAGCAACGTAGAAATGGTAAAAGAATTTTTAAGGGAGCATTACAGATGAATTCAAGTCTTCAAGTCGTCAGTGTGCGTCTTACAGTAGTTCTTGCTAATTAAATGGCAGCAGTTAGGCTGTAAATAATCGCCCGCCAGGCAGCGAGTGTGTCTGTGGCGAGTGAGTGACGAGTTACAAGATGAGTTATACTTCCCAGCTGCCATCTTTCTCTGCAGACACACACATGCTGTGCCAGGCTGCAAGCCTCCGGGCATATCTCACACAGAGATGAAACCAGGCAGGCAGAAGCTTCCAGCTTGGATTGTGAGATGGAAGCCAAGTGGAGCCCTTCAGAGCAGAGCCGAGCGAGGGAAGAGCAGACAGAATAAATGTATGTGTCTGTGTGCGTGTGAGTGATGCGGTTTGGGACTCGGTGAGAGAGGGCAGTATGTCTTCTTGCCACAGCATATTAATTAGAAAAAAATGTGTGTGGAAATGAGGGGTTTTGTCACACCTACTGAGCGACCGTCGCTTGCTTGTGAGCTGAAGGGAAGAGTATAAACTGTGTGACTTCATTATCTGTTAGGTGACAGAAGAAAAGGCTTTGTTTCATGACATCAGGGCAATGTCAGTGTAACTTCACCGCTGTCACCAAGTGTTTGCCATTCTTCAGACCGTAGATTCATGGTCCACTTGAGATTTTTGAAAGCACACAGCTTTGCTCTGATCTTTCAGCAGTGACAGATGAGAGGTCAGAGATAACTTCTTTTGTTGAGCCTCTGAGCCATTGTTTAAGCATTAAAAAGACTATGAAGGATTTTTACAAAAACAAAACCAAACAATGCCCAGATGTGAAGTCTCTCTTTCCTTTACAACTCCACATGCCAGTGAAGCTCACCTACGAGCTTCATGTGATTAAAGCATTTGTAAAACAGACAGCTTTAAAAACATCGCTTTGTACCGACCTTGATAGCCGTCGTCATCTATGTCTCCGATTGCGGCAATGCATTCTCCAAAGTGTGCATTGAAAGAGCTATCGCCAGTCAACACGCCATCCTCTTCCATGACCCCCTAAAAACAGAATCAGGCAAGAAAACAATTTATATCCAGATCCAGCAGAAGAAAAAAAGAAAGGACCTACAGTGTACTGTTGCAGTTACACAATTGCAGCTTTTATTTGATTAAATTCCCTGGCCACAGCTGCAGATAGCAGCCTTTCACCCAAATTACTTAACCAAGAAGTCGCTCTTGTTGCAATAACTCTTACAGTGTACAAACAGGAGCGGTTAAATAATGCCACTGCTGAATCTCACCCTGCTCCACTGTTTATTATATGATGACCACAGCGAGGAAATAATAATGGAAATATAATAAAACAATGTTTTAGCTATGTTCTCATCTTCCTGCTGCCTCCAGTTTTCACTCACGTTGCCTCTGCTGAGGTACACAGACACCTCGCCCTCATCTCTTAGCTGGCTGTGCATTGGTGCCCCCACCAGCAGGTCCGACAGGCCGTCCTGGTTCAGATCAACTGCACACAATGAGGAGCCAAAGTAAGAGCCCATCTGGAACCAAGGTGAGCCACAGAGCAATGGGTCAGATCACAGAAACAGTTCATTCATTTCACACACAGCTCACATCTAGACTGGATTATTTCTGCTTTTATGGACCAATATTGAAGGAATATCTACACAGCTTCAAGCTACAGTGAATTTCTTTTAGTTACTCTGAATGACAAACATTAGCCGCCTCCCCCTGGCTGTAGTTTGTGGCAAGCGTGCTCCTGTTTTTTAAACTGCTGTTGCTGTCTAAACAGTGTATTTCTGGCAACAAAACAGTTAGAGCAGTGTGTCTGAGAGAGTCAGTGATTCCTCAGGCACACCGGGACCATCAGAGAAACAATACGAGACCACATTCATGCTCATACCATCTTCCCTGAGGCTTGAAAACTCTTCACCAAAGATGCACCATCAATTTTAAAAATATAAACCTGTGCGGGAGGGAAAAGAAAACAGACTCACTTCAGCAACCAACACAAAAGGACTTCAAATGGAAAAGGCTGAAAATGAAGATAAAAGCACTACTTTTCCGCTGCCACTGTGCTGAGGTGCCCCTGCAGCGATGTCTATTACATTAGGAGAGGAGAAGCGTCCAGCAGTCACAGCATAGCCTGGAGGCAGAGACAATAATTAGTTGCAGCCGCCTCTGTCCTGATGTATGTCATTCAACATCATACTCTCATTAACCGGCTCTCACCAAGGTAGCTGTATCTGTGGGAGTCAATGTTGTCTTTGTTCGGGCTATAGAAGGAGTCAGAAGTCAGGTTATACACCTTGACCGTCCCAGTCCAGTAGTATGACCCCGGTGCCCCCATTACCACCAGCTCCTGAAAATGAGACATCCACATATTCATGGAGATAAAAGTGGCTGAGATTTACCCCCTGTGTGCACTGCAATAGCCTGCTGCAGAGGGGGGGGGGGGGGGGGCGCACCCTCGGGGGTGTGGGGTG